>VWZT01015559.1:258172-283721 GCA_013397055.1 Pachycephala philippinensis | reverse complement strand
CCTTTTTTTTTTTTTTTTTTTTTTTTCCCTCAGTGAGAACTCCTGAAGCATAAAAATAGTGTCTTTCCTTGAAGAGGGGATATTACTAATGTAAATCCAATGCAGAGGAATAATATAATGTATGTCAAAAGGCAAGCAACCGAGGAGGAGCTGGAGTGATGGAAGTGCCTCACGGGCATATGAGATTGTGGGGATAGGTATTCACACAAAGGATGCTTTCTTACATGTGCCCAGGGCTTTCTCTTATCTCTGAACATGAACCCATAGTGGAATAGAAATGTTCCTGTATTAATAGTGCATTGGAGATAACCCTCATCTGAAAAATACAGTAATACTGCACAACTGGGAACCCTTTCAGAGCAGGGAATTGGACTGGCAATTTCATAGTGTGTCGGTAATGAAACATTTTGGTTCTGTATAAGCAAATGGGCAAGGTTAATGGACACATTACTCTGGCTGTCATTGTCCCAGCAGTAACCAATTTAGAGGCTTTATATTTTCTGCTGTCCCAGTAAGGGAAAGAAAAGTAGAAAGTTAAAATTAGAAATCCCAGAGTGATTTAAAGTGCAAAAAGTGAACAAGCTTGTAGTACTCTGGTATAGTTTTAAAATCCCTTTTTTCCTTATAATCTGGACTTTAATATATGTATTACATTGCAAATTCTGCCAGTGTCTGTCCTGCTCCAAAAGCTCACCTCCATACAGAAGGATTTATTCTGGCTGTAACACATGAACATGGGCCTCCAGCCCTGGATCTCTCTAGCTGCTGTTTGTATTGATGGTTCCTGTTTGTACTTCCCTTCACCCGATGCTGTTGATTTGCAGAACCATGAGAAATTGTCTGTGGCTTTGGCCTTCAAGGGAGGCAGTTAAAAAAATACCTTCCAGTGCCTGTGTATAGGTCGTAATTGGTTTTTTTTTGTAGCTCTTTCAACAGCTGTGGACAGATACCAGGCCCTCATGAGCTGGTTTTTCTCAAGTAGGTGCCCTACAAAACAGCACAGCATTGGGTTTTCTTTCCCAGAATTAACTGTCCCGCACTCTCGGTTTCATTGAGGTTACTTTTTTCTTGTTGAGTCTCCTGTCAAGATTAAAGCAGTTTCTGAAGCAGGTGTCCAGCCTAATGAGGACTTGTTTCCTTGATTTGCAGACATCCTGGTTGATGGCAAGGTCTGTGACTGCGACATCGTGGTGACCTGCCAGGTGGGGGACCCTGTCCCCTTGCAGGTGAAGTTGACCAACTGGAGCAAGCACAGCGTGGGGCCCTTTGCTCTGACCATGATGCCCTACCAGGATTACCAGAACGGGGTGCACAACTACGACCTGCAGGATGCCATCACCTTTGTGGGGTCCAACACCTTCTACATCGACACCGTGAGTTGTTTTATCACACGCTTCAGGGTTTTGAGTGATGTGCATTTGAAAGGGGCTTCATTACTCTGTTGGGCATTTTACAGCAGATTAATTGTTGGAAAGCCCCATGATTATGCCAGCTATTGCTAACAGTGCTGCTGGGCTCATCTAGAATGATCTCTCTGAAATGGTTTAAGACTGCAATTTCCTACCATGTAAACCACTAGTAAATTATCAGAGGCAGCAACTTCTGTTCTCTCCAGATGTGACTGAATGTGAACGGGTAACCCTAGATTGAATGTTCAATACCATATTGCCAGTCCCCTGAGTCACCCAGTGCAGCCTGCAGTAATAGATTTTAAATAACTTTTCCTTTTTCCTTTAGTCCATAAGAAACATTCCCCAGGCTGAGCCAAGGAACTCAGCAAATCGGTTTTAGTCAGGTCCTGAGGAAACGCAACAGACTGCAAAAAGAAAATGCTAAACATTAATGGCCAATCTGATGAGCTGGTTCATTTCCTGGATGCTTAGCATACTGTTATAAAACCATAACAAAATGCTTAAAATGAGACCAAAAAAAAAAAAAGAGCCCCTTTTTAAAACAATTGAGATTATGATTCGTCTCTCAATTTCTCTAGAAAAGTCTAGGAGCCTTTTGCTTCTAAGGCAAGACACTGAAAATACAAATAACACTACTCTCTCCCACATCCTTCCCTCCCAAAAATACAACAACAAAATACCTGGAATGAAAATTTGCAGGCAATGCTGCAGAGTGGAATGAGCAGCATTTCTGGTAAGTCATGAAATAAACATGAAGAAGAGGGTGAATGTTTGGGATAGTGCTTAGGACCTTTGTTTAGGTCAGCTCTTCAGACTGGTAATAAAATATACCTGTCATAATTAAATATATAAGTGAACCTTAGTTAGAAAGAAATTAAAGGTTAACCACAGGGATAGTCGCCGTGCATATTTTTCAATTACGCATCACAGAAGAAAATATTTCTAAAAGGTAATGAGCATGAAATATACCATCAACTTGAATTTTAATGGGGGCTGACTGCATTCTTATAGCTGAATAATTTAAATGTGTCAACAGAAATCATCCAGGGATGGCTTTCTTTGACTCTGTTTCTGACATCGTGGAGTTTTTAATCAGAGTGGTGGTGTTTGGATGCCCAGCTGCCAGAGGGCCTGACCCTCCAGGCTAATGAGGGAAAAGGGAGATGTCAGTGTGATGTATTCTTACCTTCTGATTGAGTCTCCTATGGGGCAAAAAGTCAGGAGGTCACATCTCTGGTGCTTGCCCAGGCAGCCTTCTCATACGTTACGGTCCCTGCTTTTGCCCCGTTGCTCAGTATTTTGACATTTCTCCTGTAAACACAATCCCCAAGAAGTTAAAAATAGAATTGTTTTCTGCTGCTTGTCCTCCTTTCCATACAAAAAGGTGAAATGAAGAAAATGTCGACTCTTAGACAAGAAATGTTCCATTTCACAGTGTGTAGTGTTGATACCACACAGGGGAAAGTGCTTGGTCATGTTTCTTTGGGGCATAGAGCCCTGATCATGGAAGAAAATCCTTCAGTGTATCTCATGTCTGTCAGAAGCCCTTTCTTCCCTCATAATAACTAATGTAGGAATAGCAAATAGATTTCAGAAGGTTCCACCTGTTTGGGGGACAAGGGGAAGCCCTGGTTTGTGCATTTGATGTTTCAGGGAAGAACCACCAAGCTCAGAATTGCGCTCATGCTCTGAGTTTGGCCAAAAGTCAGACAGATGCTGGTTAAAAAAACAAAGAAGCTCATGGCTGGGTGAGATGAAAGAGAAACAGAGTTTCTCTTTTTTATAAATGAAAGTTGAGATACTGGACCAGATTCCCTGCTGGTTTTCAACTCAGTGCTGCTGTGTTGAAGCTGTTGAAAGTGTCCCCATCATTTTTTTAACCTGAGGTCGTGGGCACTTGATTATTTTTCTTGTTTAATGGAGGTGGCTTGAGGTGCTGCCCTTTCCCAGCTGCTTGGGAAAAATGCTCCCCTGTCCCCCAGCAGACCCATCAGGACAGACATTGCAGGCACTTGTTTTTGTGCAAAGTTGTCCAGTTTAGCAAAACCTACGTTGGTCAGCAGTTTGAGTTAATTGGGCTGACTTCACACTGACACTGGCACAGAGGTGCTGACATGATTTATTGCAGGGCTGAGCTGGGTGGGAGGAAGGATGGAGAATCAAGAATGGTTTGGTGTATCACCGATGCGTGGTCAAGAACGAGTGGGAGCATCAGGTATTACAAGGGCAGATACTCCTCACACCCTGAAAATTCACTCTGTTGTCATGCAGAAACTTCATTATTGGTACAAAAAAACACCAGCAGATCCCTCTGCCTTCCTAAATGTTAGTTTCATTTTAAGTCTCATGCTCAAAAAGTCATCGTTATTTTTGATTCCACACAAAAAAGTCTCAAAGCCTTTTCTGCTGCTATCTGGAAGACAGGGGATATAGACAGGAATTTTCAGGATGCACGTGCTGCTTCGCAGTGTGAATATAAATTGTTGAAAGGGTAAAAGTCACACAATTTTGTATTTCCCTTTTTTTTGGCTTGAAGTCCAGGTTAGAAGATTTAACTTGGAAGTAATGTAATGATGCTTATTCACCTCTTTGTGCTTTTACCTCAGTCGATGCAGCAGCCTGGGTTTGTGTCACAAAGTCTCTGCTGGGATATGCTACTTCAAAAAGCAAAGTCTTTTCTGGAAATTTTTAAAGGATATTGAGCTATTTCCATGCATTTTAAATTAAGCAAAATCTTTATTTTTAAGCACAACTTCTAATTTGGCTAACCTTACTTTTCTCTGTCTGTATTTGACAGAAAAAGTTACTTTCTCCAATATGATTTAAATATTTGACATTTTTTGTTCAGTGGGTGATTTTGAAACATGAGTTAACATGGTGGAACCTACCCATTAAAATATGGTGCATTGATTTATTCTTTTTTATCTCGCTTCACAACCTAACTTTTATCTTTCACTGTCTTATTAAATTTTTTTAGTTCATACCAATGTTTTTTGTTGAATAATTACTTGATCAGACAGAGTTGCTTTTGCCAAATTAACACAAAAAATACTGTCTCCTGTGGAGATTCCTGTAACTCCCAGCAATTCATCCTCCCTTGTTGTCCCTACTTGTGCCATTACTTACTCTCAAGCAGGATGTTTTCCTGCCTGTGTTATCACACACAAGCTCAAGTGATTGGTAGTGGGAGATGAGGAGAAATTCATTAGTAGATGGTCATTTTGAATCAGTTCAGAAGCCATGATGAACATTTGCTCACTTCTGGCAGGTCCTCTGTGGCCCATCTGGAACAAATTATTTTTCTTGGCACTGTTTTATTCACACTGTAAACTCTTTGGGGCAGTGAGCAGTAGCTGGCACCAGCGCTAATCTCCAACTGAGCTCCCTAAGTACTACAGCAGTATAAATAAGTAGTAATTAGTTCTAAGCAATCGCAGTCCCACATGGTAGCCTAAATCAGGGAAGGATTAGGATGGAACTAGAAACTTCATTTTTCTTCTGTCTTGGTGGAACAAAGGAGTAATGTGGACGTCTCTTCCTTGATTTTCCATCATTATTTTCTGGGGTACAGGCTGCCCATCTTTGGTTTCCATGAATGGTGGAATTTTATAAAACCTGTTTTAACTCTGCCTCGACTCAGGAATGCCAGCATCCTGATCAATGATTCCACCCACATCCAGGCACGTATCTGTGGCAGGGCAGTGGCAGTACCAGAGCTGTGTGCTGCTGGGCTGAAGGACAACACGAATTTGGTCTGGGTCAGGCTCGAGTCATGTTCCTTGTAGCTCAGCTGGGTCATGAACTCAGTCAGTGGGGTGGAGTGTCCTGCCAGGTACAGTGGTGACCACCTGAACAAGCCACTCTGAGTGGCTGAGCAAGTCATCAGAGCTTACGCAGTTTAGGGAACATTTTGCCTCATTCTACATTTGATCAGGTGAATCCTTGTGTTGAACAGCTGCCTTGGATGTGAACATCCACTCTACAGACATTTGGGTGGCTTCAGTTCCAAACTGAGACAGCTGAATGAGAAGCTGTTACCAGGGGTGCTGGCCCACTAAGCTCCCATTAGTGGAGATGTGGTCTGCAGCAGGTAGAACCTGGCTTATAAACACCAGGGCTGAGATTCAGTTGCCTAAAAGTAGATGTTTGCTGTCATACAGGTGCTGTGGGTATCCTACCAGCCTCCAGATGCTGCCAGAAATCCTGTAAGACATCCTGGGCACCTTCCCAGTCCTGTGCAGCTGTCTCAGTGCCTTAGGCCATCCCATTACCTGTGTTTAGATAACTCTATTCTGGCTCTGCAGGCTGCCTAGGGAGACCATTTTGTGTTTGCTCCACGGTCTGCATTGACTAGGTATCCTCCTTTTGTAGTAGGAGCTTGGATACCTTGTGTGCAGAGAGACACCTAAAAGTAGGTGGTTTAACCTCAAAATTAGTCCTGTGCCTGGTGTAGCAGCTGGGCTGGATGTGACCCTCTACTGACCTGACTGCTGCTGCTGGATGTCTGGTCTTTTGGGAATGCTTGTGGGCAGCCCCACTGGAGAAGCAGCCTCACTTTCCGAAGGTGGTTCCTGTTTTGAAGGAAACTTCTTTTAACTCCTATAGAGCCACCTGCACCTCAGCAGGGCGAAGGTCTCAAGCTCCTTTTGCTTCCCTGTTTCTTCCACAGACCACAAGTGCTGATACAGTGGTGATGGTACAACAGATGTGGGTAGAGGCCAAACCATGAGTGTGATGTCTGGTGCTGATGCTGCTGAGCCTGAAGCCACCTTCCTGCTTGCCAAGGGCTCTGAGCTGTGCTGTGTCAGAAATTCCTTCATGGGGCAGTGAGATTAGGGAAAGTGGGCCAGGAGCTTGAAAAATCTAAGGGTCCTGAGGAGGCTTCGTTTGCTGTTTGCCTGCACCCACTGCTGGCATACGTGCCCACCTCTGCCCTCCTCTGGATGCAAGTCCAGTGAGGCAGAAATCAGGCAGGCAGCCCTGGGAGAAGGGGAAGGAAGCAAGAGGGGACATGGCTTGATGTTGTTGTGCGTGTCCAGACGCAGTGCCAGAGGGCAAGAACTTGTACCCAGCGAGGAGGGGAGATGCCAAGGACGGGGTCAGGGGAACAGCTGTGGCTGCTCTGATCATTCACATGGATGACATGAAGCTGATACGAGTTTGCTGTAGGTCAGCAAAAGTGCTCAGCACCAAAACCAAAGGGAGCCTGGGCTCTCCAGCTCTGAGGCTGTGGCTGCTTGTGAACAGCCAGGCCCAGGAGCTGCAATTTGGAATCACAGAAGCATGGAATGGTTAGGTTTGGAAGGGAACTTAAAGATCCTCTCATTCCAACCCTCCTGCTATGGGCAGGGACACCTTCCACTGGGTCAGAGTGCTCCAAGCCCTGTCCAACCTGGCCTTGAACACTTCCAGGGATGGGACAGCCACAGCTTCTCTGGGCAACCTCTGCCAGTGGCTCACCCCCTCACAGGGAAGAATTTTTTCCCTATATCTAACCTAAATTTCCCCTCTTTCAATTCAATCCCTGTACTCTTTGTCTTATCACTACAGATCCTGATGGAGAGTCTTTTCCAGCTTTCCCGTAGACCCTTCAGATATTGGAAGGTGCTGTGAGGTCTCTACTCAACCTTCTCTTCTCCAGGCTGAACAACCCCAACTTTGTCAGCCTGTCTTCACAGAAAAGCTGCTCCAGTACCTTTAGCGACTTCATGGCCCCTCTCTGGACTTCTTCCAGTTTAGGGAGGTTCAACAAAGCAGCCTGATATCCCAGGGTATACAAGATGCACATCTACTGGCTAAAGAACCCAGCAGAGAAAATCCAAAAAACTCCTACAACAGGATAAAATGGAAACAAACAAAGCTCATTCCCTTCACTTCTGAAAGCTACAGAGAACCTGCCTCATGGAAGGTGGTGGCTGGAAGTTTTCAGCACTATGGAATATTCTTGAGTTCCCTGCACCCCTGAAATCTTCTGTTGAACATTTTCCTTCCCCCTCTTCCCCACCATGGCCTTCCCTTCATCCCTGTTCTGGACTTCCCATGCAGGGGCAAGTTGTCCTTCAGCAAAGGGTGTTCATGGGCACCTTCCCACTTCAAACCCCATTGTTCATGTCCCAGTTTACCTTATGATGAAATTTTTTATAGTGGGGAACAGTCCCGATCACCTGTCTGAGAGCCTCAGCCTTTATTGGGACTTTTCTGCTGGGATGAAGTTGCCTTTTCACAATTTTTGGAAAAATTCTGTCCAATGGCATGGCTTTGTGTTGATTTGGTGTTTTGCATTTGCTGTAACTTCATCTCAGTTCTAGGCATCCTGAAACTGGATTTAACATCTTGTGGAAGCAGATACTAATTCAAACATTATCACATGCTGAACAGTGGTGGGAGTGTTAAAGTTAGAAATTACTGAAGTGTCTTGCTGAAATGATGGACTGAGATATATTATTTGTTGTGAAGATATGGATTGTAGATGGATTTGTGATGAAGGAAGATACAGAAATGTAGAAACAGTGTGAACTCTGCATTTAGTTTGGACAAGTAAAATCAGGATGGCTACTGTTTTGGGAAGTTTTTTGCTAAACTTCATTATTTCAATGATAAATATTAAAGTTCCTGATTAGAATTTGCAGTCAGATTGTGTCTCAGTAATAAGTGAGAATGAACTTAGTTATTGCTAAGCTGTTAAATGGTGTTTAACCATGTATTTAACATGAATTCAGGGACATGATTTAGAACTTCAATAGAGATGTTGGTAAATGCAGTGTAAGGAGAGATTTGGGGTGATCTCTACTTTAAACAAATTCTGTTTTGGAATCAGTGACTCCTAAAGGTTCATAATCTGTTTTGAGCTGTGGCACAGATTTACTGCATGAGTGAGTAACAGGATTTATTTTTAATGCAACAGTTTAACTAGAATAGGGACTTTTCCTAGGAACTTTTACTTTTTGTATGAAAGCATTATTAAGATGTGCATCTAGAGTACTCTGAGACCATTTGAAGGAGCTAATGAATTGCAAACTGCAATTGATTTATTTTGCTGATGGTTTATTTATACTGATTTTCACATTCTTTTCTCCAGGTGAAGCCAACCAAAGACTTTGTGTACTTTGGAGCACTTCTCTTCCTCTACACGGGCGATTTCTACCTGAATATCAAATTCCATGAAGACAACTGCAGCAGGGAGCTGCCTCTGTCCTGGCTCTGCCTTCCCAGTGTCCACATCCGTGCTACAGAGCCTGTGGCCCCAACTAAGCTGTAAATGCAGCGTGTGCCACTTGATTAACCACAGCACACAGCAGGGCTTGGCACATCCTCTGCTTGACCCCAGCTGGTTTCTGTCCAACCCCAGGCCACAGTCTCTACTTTGGAGGAACAGCTGAACACTTTCTGAATTGGCTGATAGTCATTTGGACAGCTGCTTTAGCTAATTTCAGAGGGAGAGAGAGAGAGATTATAACTATGCTGAAGTTTTCCTCTGTTTCCAGAAAACCTTTGAAAATACTAATATATGCATTATACTTCAATATACTCCATTGATATCAGTGGTTTGAAATGGTCTTGAGGGCTGAATTTAGCCATGTGTTTGAAGGTCTTAAATCCAATTTGAATAATCCTGTTTGATCATTTTGCAATGGGATTTGTGTATCTGTATGAAATTCCTCCTGGTTTATGCTGGACCCATGGCATGTTCCCTTGGGGTATAGATCTCTGTTAGATTTGTTCACTGGCTTGTTCTCGTTCATTTGCTTGCTGAGAATTTGGTGTCTTTGGTAGTAAATGGCAGTAGTGATGCTTTTTAGTGTGTTACTGAAAGTAAGAATAGCAAATCTGCCTCCAGTTATTCTCTGCCTCCCCTGAGCCCAGTGCCACTTGCTCCTGGTAAAGTCACTGCCTTTAGTTTGGCAGATCTATGAACTAGAAAGGAGAGAGGGTGAGGAAGAGCAAAAGAGTTTTGTCCTTGAGAGAATAAATAAGCCAACTTTTGGGCTGCCTAAGGCTTACCTGTGAATTTAGGCTTTCACAGTTTTGTTTTACACAGTCACAGTCACAGTCACTTGAAACATTTCCAGACACTTAAAGATCCACCAGAATTAATCAGATGATCATTAATATAACTTTTCATGAGTTTTTGCAAACTCTTCTCCTCAGCTTTTTCATTCTAATATACTGCTTTTTAAATGTGTCTGTTTTTTCCTTTTTTTGTTTACTTTCAAGTTTGGGGTTTTTTTTTAAGTTTAATTATTAGGCAATTAAGGCCGTGGAATGCCTGAGTGTAAAAGTAGTTGTTGAATGTACTGATAATTTAGCCTGTTTTTCAGAATAATGTTTTTGTATAGTGAGACATGTTTTTACCCCATGTAAAGCAGGGAGATGTCTTAGCTGTATGATTAATACATTATTTCATGGACCATATGTTTAAAACCTATCTCAGTCTTTTCTTAAATACATAGTTAAATTTGGTGGTGGTTCGCTTTTGGGGGTGGATACACCAAGATGTGGCAGGGACACTCCAGTTAGCTCTACATGACTTGAATCTGCATGGAATGCCTCTTTGCAGATTCTTTGTTTCTTTAGCATTCATGCAAACGTGGGCCCCCACTGAATGCCTGGCCTGGCCCTTCCTGCTCAGTCCTGGCTCTCTGCACCATGCCCAGGGGTATTTTAGATGTGACTGGTGTTTTCCATAGGAAAGACAGTGCTCAAAACTCCATTCGTTGCATGCTTGCAAATGGTTGTTCATCCTAAATATATTCCTCACCCGAGGGACTATAGCTGTAGCATGGTAGCTGTATTTCCAGTGTGTGCAGGGTGTTATCTCTAAAAACCTGTGCTGTGGCAGTTTTATCAGTGTTTGTGCTTGAGCTGTGGCTCTGTACTCAGCCTTGAAAGTGGAAGTTTTCGGTCTTGACCTGATGAAAATCTGAGCCCTGCTGAAGATTTATTTGCAATGATTTACTGCTGTGCCAGGTGCCAGTCATGTCCAGTAACAAAACTGTTCCTTAGACTGGCACAGTGGCTCTGGGCCTGAGACACCCCTGGAAAGAGGGTCCAACAGGTGAGGTGGGCCTGTTTTTCTCTGTTGGTGGAGCTTGGCTGACCAGATTGTGCCATCAGGCTGAATTCTCTGTCACTGGATAGGCAATACACAGAAATATAAGATCCAAGGACAGCAGGACCTAAACCAGTTCATATTCTTCATAAAAGCTAGGTTTTGATATGTGTGCCTGTACTATATTGCACAACACTGTTGCAGCAAATTCCAAATTGGGTTTCATTTAGTGTTCCCGGAAGATAATCTGCAGATTCTAGGAATACAGCTAAGGATTTATAAGGCCCACATTGCATTTGAAATAAAAATATTGTAAAGTAGATGCTGTTGCTGTCCGGATGCTTCAATTTACCTGGCTAAAAGACTATTCTCAAATTAATTTTTGACAACCTTCTCTAAGAAGAGAGGGTCTTGGTCTGTGGAGCCTGTCCTGGGATGCAGCAATTTTGTGCCTTTTGCTTAAAAAGCATCCTGATCTACAGCCCACTGAAGCTGTTGGAAAGGGAACAGGTTTTATTATAACAAAAGCAAGCTGCATGTTTTCTAGGTATCCAATATGCCATTATAAATCTGCCATATGTGCACATAAATATAAGTTCTTATGTGTGAGCTGACCCTTAAAGGTCTGTCTGTTCATTATATAGTAGACTACTCTGTCCCTTGTCAACCTGGATGCTTAGTTGCTTTCAACATTTATACCTTTCCCAATTTTCTCACACTTCTGCTTGGTGAGAGAGATGAAACACAAGAAGTTTTTCCTTCTGGGGATCATTTTTGACTTGTCCAGAAGGAAGATATTTAAGTGTTAGTGTAATTTGGAGAAGGGTTGAGGGAAAGGTGCTTAAAATCACTGGGGCTGCTGTCAGGATTGGTCCTTGTAGTGCTTGAAAGAAGGATGATACTTGTCTTATCTTCTTCTGCTACTGAAAACTTCTTTTTCTGTCTCTGAAACACCCAGCAATTATTTTGAACATGATGAGCTGAACTGTTCATTGTAAATCTGATACGAACCAGTGGTTGTAATGAATTATTCCTAATTTAAATGGCCATTGCTGAGAGCAGATGTTGGTCCCATATATGAATGCACTGGAGAAGCATAAGTTATGTAACTTTAACTGAATAAATACTTGTGTCTTGTTATTTACACGTCTGCCAGTCTCTCCTGTCTGTAGTTCTTGGTTGTGTTCTTCTGTGTTTTTGCTGATAATAATGAGTATCTCTTGATGCTTTCTTGTGTCTCTGAAAGCATGTGCTTGACCCTGGAACTGAAATATCAGCTTCACTCAAACTTTCTCATCCTAGATGAGCTCAGAGGTGGTGAAACACAGTGTGGCTCCTGTGTCAGTGCCTATTAATTGTCAGCTGAAGGGAGAGAGAGGCACTCACATGAAAGGCAACAAATGGCCTGAAGTTATGTCAGGGGAGGTTTAGGTTGGATATTAAGAAAAGGTTCTTCACCCAGAGGGTGGGTGGGCACTGAACAGCTCCCCAGGGAAGGGGTCACAGCCCAGAGCCTGACAGAGCTCTGTGTTTGTTTGGACAAATGCTCCCAGGCACATGGTGGGACTCTTGGGGATGGTCCTGTGAAGAGCTGGGAGTTGGATGTTCTGATTCTTGTGGATCCCTTCAAACTTGGCCTAATCTGTGACTCTGTGAAATTCCTTAGTGTCCCAATATTGATGTTGAGGGTGGTGAGGCCCTGGCACAGGTTGCCCAGAGAGATGATGGATGTTCCATCCTTGGAAACATTCAGGGTTGGGCTGTTCAGGGCTCTGAGCAGCCTGATCCAGTTGAGGATGTCCCTGGTCATTGCTGGGGGGTTGGAACTAGACCCATAAATGTTCCTTGCAACCCAAAGCGTTCAATGGTTCTATCACCTTTTCCATCCTCTAACAGCTCAAAGGCTGGACGGACCATCTTGGAAGACTGACTGCAAGCACTTAAAAACCATCTGATGCCAGCCTTGTTTGAGCTCCTTCTTTCAAACAGTCCTGGGGCTCCTGTGCTTGGATTCCCAATCCAAAAGCTCTTAAGGTTTCCTTAGTGAGAGCCAGCTGCATCCTCCCTTCCCTGAGCCCTCTGGCTCCCTTCCTGGGTGTTCAGACTTTGTTTGTCCCTGGAATGGGGCTGTGCATCCGTCCTGCTTGCACCACACACCCCAGAGCAGTGCTGGCTGCCAGCTCCCCTGCATGGAACCAAGCCTTCTGGAGCTCTGGCCTTTATCTCAGCTGTGTGGGCACAGGGGGGATTTGAAGGTTTTCAATACAGGTAGCTGCTTTACAGAGCTTTGCAAACACTAGTGTTCTTTTCTTCACATAGAAGACACAAAAGTCTGGACAAAATTTTTGTGTCAAGTGTTCCATGATAGCTGTTTCCTTCTGGGGTTAGGTCAGGGTTCTTGGGTTGTTCAGCATCTTTTTAGCTCTTAGCTTCTCATCTTGCTCCTTCTCACCTCATCCTTCCCACTGACTCTCCCATTCACTGCACTTTTCTGCTTTTCTTTGTTTGGTCCCAGCAGAAAGGATCAACTTGTCCCTTTATTTTTTTCCTTCCTCTGCATCTCTGTTAGAGCCCTCCTAACACTTTGTTCATGTTGGGGAAGAAATTGCCTCAAACCCAATTTCAGCTGCTGAACTGGAGTTTGACTCTCATATATCCTCTCTTTAAAGTATCTTGAGCTATTTCAGTTGAACAGGATCTTGTCTATTTTGCTACAATCTGATGTTTCTTGTTGGAAGGATGCTTTAGGCCACTGCATTCACAATGCATCAATTCCATAACACCAGTGGGACTTTGTGTGTAGGTGACATGTCATTTAACATACAGTGCTCACTTACTGTAGCCCTGTTTCTGATTCAGCAAGATATCCAGGCATGTGCCTAATGTTAAACACATCCATAGAAACACATTATTAAGCCCTCTTTTCACAGCTAATTCAGTCACACATCTCCCTGGGAAAGTTGCTAAACCTGTGCCCAGATGTGCAATCTTCATCTGAACCTGCAGATTTGACAGGGAGGCCCACATGCCAGTGTTGCATGGGCCATCACCAGTCCCTGGAACCCTGCTACAAGGAGAAGGCACCTCACCAAAATCTGGCACTGTATCTGTACAAGTCTGGGAGTGCAGGAGATCCTTCCAGGCTGAGATGTGCTCAGTGTGTGTCTGTACCAACCACAGTCATGCACCCTGGAGGTGTAAATCAGATGCACAGGCTTTCAGGGAAGCCTCATTGTCCCCAGTGCAGTGCCCAGCACTGTGCACCAGGCAAAGAAAGCAGTGCTCAGCCACCTCCTGCTCCCAGTTGTGCTTCCAAGTGTTTCTCTCCCAAGGACTGGTGCCTGCACATCCTCCCAGCCTCCCCATCTCCACAGCCACAAGAAAACTCCTCAGGAGCTGCTCAGAAATCACTTGGCATAAGGGAAGGCATATGCTCACAGTGAGGCAGCACAGCACCATTTCTGTGATGAGGGAGCAGTGGATCCTCTGCAGAGAAGAATTTGTTATGGCCCAGCCTTCTCTGATGCCGTGGCTGGAGAAGGGCAATTTCAGCCCCTCTTCAGCCTGGATTCAGCTTGAACAAAACAATGTAGACACTGCCAGAGAGAAATCAGGCCAACTATTGAAACAGTTTAACAATGAGCATCTTGTGAATGACTGTGAGGACGTCATCACTAATCTGTGTCAGAAATGGGGCCCTTCTGCTCTCCAAAGTCTGCCCATGTTCTTACAAACTGGTCCAGGCTGGTGGCTGAAGTGATGCTGTGGTCTGATTCAGGCATCTGCCTTCCACCTCCTTTCCCAACAGCTCAGATCCAGAGCAGAGATGCCATTCCCTCCCCCTTCCTTTGCCTGATTCACCTCTTCGTGTGGCCACACGAGGCTGAACCCATGCAGTGGGTTTGGGTTGGAAAGGGGAAAGAAAAGTCAGAGGAGTGTTTTCCTTCAGTGTGTGCACACGTGAGCGAGTTGCTGATGTGAAGCTGCATCATCATGCAGAAGCCTGTGAGGCTGCAGCACCCCAGACCAGAACTTTTGGGGCAGAACAGGGGTAAATGAGCAGTGGGAGGAAGGGAGGGAAAAAAATGCAGAGGGAAATGCTACAGGGCTACAAACAGAGACACCTCCACAAGGTGCCCAAAGTTAACTGAGATGAATCAAGGTGAAATGAGTTATGTAACTGCCACAACATTAAAAATAGGTTACGCTGTATATTAAGATTTCATTTATAAATTGTTTATAAAGCATTCATAAATGTTAGATGTGGTAAGCACGTTATGCACACAAATACTTTGTGTTCCAGCATTATCGATGGCCGTGTCCACGGCAGCTGCTGGTATTATGGATGGTTAAATCACAGCTCTGGAGACCAGCAGTTCAATAGCAATACACAATAAATGATTCATCAATCACCTCAACGTGTATCAAGAAATTATGTGCTCTTTCTAAGTGGAACTTTAATATGAAGTGTGACCTTAGGAACTGTGAAACAGGGAACTTTTGCCCCTTTCATCTGTTTTTTTGTTCCTAAAAAAACCCCAAACCAAAACAAAAGTACACCGACACCTGCCCCCTCCCCCCAACTCTCAATTCACCAGTTTAATAATGATTGTGTTTTTCCTCACCTCTGGCTTGAGAAAGGCCACAGGCTCCCGAGAATTAGAAGCATTTATGGAACACGTATAGTGTTTGGATGTGCTCCCCTCTGCTGCAAATGTGGTTTGTGTGTTTTGAGGATATGGACTCCAGGGATGCAGAAGGATGTCACCCCAGCAGGATGTCACCTTGCCAGCCAGGGTGTCCACAGGTCCCTGGAGAGGGCACAAGAGAAAAGGTAATGTGGGTGTAAATTAAACAAAGAGAAGAACAGAAGAGCTGTGAAATAAGACTTGAACAGGAGAATTTAATTTATTAAAATGATCCCTACAGCCAGCTCTGGGCATTTGCTTACATGGAAGACGTCACCAGAGAAGATGCCACCATTGCAGAGCCCCAACACAAGGCAGACCAGGTAAGAATTGTCCTTCCCTACCATGGCATCCTACATAAACCTGGAGGAGGGCGTAAAGCCTGCCCATCCCATCCCATCCCATCCCAGCCCATCCCATCCCATCCCATCCCATCCCATCCCATCCCTCCCCATCCCTCACTTCCATGCAGAGCTAAGTCTCACAAGACTCTCTGTATAAGTGGAAGAGGAAGAAGGTGCTCCTGTCTTTCCACTCTTGGCTGAAGCCCTGGCCAGGGCTGTGTCTTTACAATCCTCTTGAGGAGGGCACTGCAGGCACCTGGCCCAGGTCTGTAGTATTTGAATTGTGTATCAACGTAAGCCACTTGCATGTGGTGATAGGTGGATAATGTGCATTTAATTTAGCACAAAAATAAGACAAAATAGGTGCAAATGCTTTGGGATATTATTTTCAACACAAGTATTGGGTAAATCTAGCAGATTTTCCTTTTTGTGTACTCTCCAAATGTTGCTGCTGTTGGTTTCAATATAAAATCACATCCTCTAAAGTTTGTCCATACTGGGGGCTTGGGGTCACATGAGGTCTGTTGAGAAAACAACAGGAGAGCTCAGTGATTTGTTAACACAAACCTCTTTATTTAAAAACACTGGGTATGAACAGGAGCCACATGATCTGTGCTTCCCAAAAAATCCACAGGACAAGGGGGCTCTGTGAGGAAACACCCACCCTGCATCAGGAAAGTTTCCAACCTGAAATGCCTGGTTTTTGCCAGTGGCTGTAAAGAGAAGCCACGGTGATGAGTTGAGATGGAGGCATCCACTTTACCAGACCAGTGCATTCAGATGAGATAAATCAGAACCACAGAATGATCTGGGTTGGAAGGAACCTTAAGGATCTCATTCCAACCCCCTCACCATGAGCAGGGATGCCTTTCACTAGACCAGGTTGCACAGAGCTCCATCCAGTGTGGCCTTGAGCACTTCCAGAGAGAGATGGAGCATCCACAGCTTCTCTGCACAACCTGTGCCAGGGCCTCACCACCCTCACAGTAAAGAATTTTTTCCTAATGACCGATCTAAACCTATTTTCTTTCAGTTTAAGGCTATTTCCCTTGTCCTATAAATCGCTGTGTCCTGTCCCATCAAACATGGATGGAGTTAGCAAATGTGTTTAAAAGTTTCAAAGGACCCAGGGAGATATCTGGGAGATACCTTTGAACACCGACTCTGAATGCAGGAGACTCATTTCTTTGGAGATCAGACAGAGCAAACCCCTTTCCCTGCCCATCCAGGATGCAGTTCCATGGGGTTCAGGTTTGTACATGGACTCTTCAGCGGCTGTGGTACAAACACGAGGACTGTGGCTCATTCCCAGTACTTTTCCTTTCCACTACACCCACCCTGGGCCAGGTGCACGGTGACCTGGGTGATCAGGGCAGCAGGCAGCATGTCAGCAAGGAGCCACATGATGGGGAAATGCAGCTCTCCTGGGGACCACCCATGCGAAATGGCCGGGAGAAGAGGGAAACCTGTGGCAGCTTTATCTCTGCTCTGTGCAAACCTGCCCTGATGAGGCCCTCGGCTGAGAGGCTTTTTGAGCTGTTCCCCAACGAGCACGGTCATATTTTCCCTCTCTCTGTTCCCTGCCCCCCTGGCTGCACTGTAGATAAGGCAGCAGTGTTTTGGCAGCTGGGAGGTGACACTCTATCTGTTTGCACACGCAGGACACTAATGGAAATGTGCCACCCATCGCTGGGGTCAATTTGCCTCTGCTCCTCATGCTGGGGACACTGGCTGGTTGTTCTGGTGGCAATGCAAAGAGCAGCAATGCTGAGCACTGATCACAGACCAGGCAGACGTCTGCTTTCAACACTGACAAAGTCCCTGCACCCGTCTTGCTCACTGCTCTGTTGCTCAGTTCCAAACCTCTTTTCCCCCTTCCTTTAGATTTTTAGTTTCAGGGAATTTTTTTTCTGACATCAGATTTATTTATTTCATAGTCCCTCACTGTTCTCAGTGTCACTTTTCTGCAAGTAGACTGTACCATTTTCCCTGTTCAGTCAAACCCTGGGTTTCTGGGTTTGGAATGCTCAGAGAGAGTCCTAAGTCCTGTGCTGTGGATGAAGAAGTCCCTGCTCTCTGTGTTCAAGTGCCTCTCATGGCTTGCCCACCTCCTGCCCTGCTCTGCTGTCTGCCTAATTTCAAGGGTAGGCGCTGAGAGGACAGTAAGACTCCTGTCTGGGCTCTCCCTTCACACCTGGCACATCTGGTTTGAATCAGCCCACAATACTCTTGTCCTCTCTTCCCTCATCACCAGTCCTCCCACTGGCTCCCCACCAGCACACGGGTGAGACTGGTTCTGGTGGCCCTGGTGCATTGGGGAGGAGGCAGGAGGAGAGGAGGTTTAGTATCACCTTACTATCTCCTGCAAAATCCGTGTTTTGTTGCTTAGTGACAACATCTTTATACTCGGTCCCAGTGCTACATGTGCAATGCTGAATGTGAGGCGCTGCCATGCAGCAACAAGTTAAGCTTTGCTAAATGCCACATCTCCCTCAGCACTGTGGTGGGGCTCCCAGCTCCTCTTCCAAACACTTGAGGGCACATCAGGCACTGCAGATGGGCACAGCCACCCCCCAGCTCCTTGGCACCAAAGCAGGGGTGGCTCTCTGCCATATTCAGAACGTCCCAAATACTGCTTGTGTCCAGGGGAGGGTGGGATGGGATCTGGGGGCAGATTGTTGCTGCCTAGATGGACAGTGTTCCTCAGACCAACCCACAGAGCTCAGGAGTGAAAGACGACTGCCTCACACATGTAGATACAGCTTTGGTTGTTTTGACCCAAAGTTTATTTTTATTCCACAGTCTTTCCCAGGAGGAAACACTTCAGCAGCTCTTTTTCTCACTTCTACCTGAAGATAAAAAAGCAACTCCTACCTGTTTTGAAGCCTCTGTCTTGTGGATACTGTAATTCACATTAAGAGGGGAGGCTCTGGAGCTGCAGGCAGTGAGAGCCAGAGTGTGTAACAACCCCAATGACATGAGCAAGGGAGCACATTGACCAGCCACCCTCAGCTTGTGCTTGTGGTGCACCTTGTGCTTGTGGGTCCAACAAAATCAATATAGAATGGAAGAGAGAAGAGAAGAGAAGAGAAGAGAAGAGAAGAGAAGAGAAGAGAAGAGAAGAGAAGAGAAGAGAAGAGAAGAGAAGAGAAGAGAAGAGAAGAGAAGAGAAGAGAAGAGAAGAGAAGAGAAGAGAAGAGAAGAGAAGAGAAGAGAAGAGAAGAGAAGAGAAGAGAAGAGAAGAGAAGAGAAGAGAAGAGAAGAGAAGAGAAGAGAAGAGAAGAGAAGAGAAGAGAAGAGAAGAGAAGAGAAGAGAAGAGAAGAGAAGAGAAGAGAAGAGAAGAGAAGAGAAGAGAAGAGAAGAGAAGAGAAGAGAAGAGAAGAGAAGAGAAGAGAAGAGAAGAGAAGAGAAGAGAAGAGAAGAGAAGAGAAGAGAAGAGAAGAGAAGAGAAGAGAAGAGAAGAGAAGAGAAGAGAAGAGAAGAGAAGAGAAGAGAAGAGAAGAGAAGAGAAGAGAAGAGAAGAGAAGAGAAGAGAAGAGAAGAGAAGAGAAGAGAAGAGAAGAGAAGAGAAGAGAAGAGAAGAGAAGAGAAGAGAAGAGAAGAGAAGAGAAGAGAAGAGAAGAGAAGAGAAGAGAAGAGAAGAGAAGAGAAGAGAAGAGAAGAGAAGAGAAGAGAAGAGAAGAGAAGAGAAGAGAAGAGAAGAGAAGAGAAGAGAAGAGAAGAGAAGAGAAGAGAAGAGAAGAGAAGAGAAGAGAAGAGAAGAGAAGAGAAGAGAAGAGAAGAGAAGACTATTTCAGTTGGAAGGGACCTACAATGGTCATTGAGTCCAACTGCCTGACCACTTCAGGGCTGACCAAAAATTAAAGCATGTTATTAAGGTCGTTATCCAAATGACTCTTAGACACCGGCAAGCTTGAGGCACTGACCAGTTCTCTAGGAAGCTGCTTCCAGTGTTTGACTTTACCTCTCAGTAAAGAAATATCCTCCCCAAAAAAACTGAGGCATTGTGACTTAGGAACAATTGATGACTCAGAATTGGACCAAAACTAAAAGAGTGGCAAAACTGCCCATCTGCATCAGAGAGAAGAGCTCAGGAACAAAAGCCTGGTTCAATCAAAATGAAGTGACTGCTGTATGAAAATATGTATTTCATGGGCTACCTGTGACTGACAATGCACCAAATATATTTTGGACAGTCTACCTTGCTGGTAAACCCTGCCTAGTCCATTCAGGGGGCTGGAGTGGCTGCAGCAGCCTTGTCGACACCAAAACAATATCCCATTTCTATCTTGCTTGATGTTGTTTCATACAATGCAGCACAGTGTCAGCTGAAAACTGCATTGCTGTTCTTAGAACAAAAGATTTCTCCTTTTAGGTGAAATATCCATTTGCATTAGGAATGCCCAGGGGATGTGGGTACAAGAACATGCTTTATCCACAGGCAGGGTTGAGCAGGACTCCTGATAAGCCCCAGCTCATCTGTCTCAGAAAAAAAATTGAAAAACCAAGTCAGGGCTGTAGCAACACAGTTGGACAGTATTTTATCTGCCATGCTGGGCAGCAAACTTGCACCTGCAATGGTGCACAGGAGGGCTGTAACAGCGAGAACATACCTCTGGAACGGATTTAGAGATAATAAGAAATCATCTTAATGCGACTGTTGAATGTACAAGGGATCTGGTAATAGTTACCACAGGTACACTTTCATTAACTCCCTTTAATTTAAAAGCTCAGTGTTTGCAGGAATCTTTTACTGGCAAGAAAAAAGTCAAATCAAATGAAAAATAATCCTTCTGAAAAGCAGTGCTGCTGTTTCCCCCCAGGAGCTGCACAGCACAGCCTGAAATCACCTGCACGGATCCCTCCTGCCAGGTCCTGCAGCCCTTGATGGGCCAGAGGAGCACTGCTGGTCCTGCAGTGCCATCCCAGTGTCACCCACTCCCCCCTTATCTCTGCAGCAGGGACACCCCGTGTCCACTGAGTGCAAACAGGGCTTGGGTGGGACCTTTCCAGTGAGCAGAACACGAATGACAGCACCCACCATGTCACCAGAGCTACACCTTTTCCCCATGTCCCAGGTGAGACTGGGAACAGTCCAGGCTTGCAACAATAATGTTCCTCCACCCAGGAATAACCAATGTTCATTCTCTTTGGGGAAAAAAAAAATTTTAAAAGGTGGTTTAATACCCAAACCTAGTATAGCTCTGCAACAAATTATAAAATCAAGAGGAAATGTATCTCTCCTGAAAGTTAATAAGCTATATGACCTACCCAATGCTTTATCTGCTCATATCAATAAACACACCATGAAAATTAGGGATTTCAAAACAAAAGCCTGTAGCTGAAACCTATGATGGCTGAGTGCAGGGAGGCAGAGCAGTGCTTTAACAGAGGGATGCCCCATTCCCTCCTCCACTCCCACTCTCCACCTCACAGAGGTTTACACCAGCTGCTCTCAGGGAATGAGGAGCAGAGCTCATCCAGCTACCTGCTGCTTGACTTTTCAACATCTTGCTGAGCTCTTCTAGTTTTCCTGTGAGCTATTCAGCTGTGTGAAAGCCTTCATACAGATTCAGGGGTTTCAGAGGACAAATGTTGGGAAGGCTGTAGGAAATTTGGTGCAGTGATAGATAGAGTGTTCCTGTGGCTGCAATAGGAAATGCCTTTATTGGCGGAAGCAGGATGAGGGGTGGGGACACAGAGAGGAAAAATAGTTGGGTTCAGAAAGGGTTTATTAAAGGAAAATAACCCAACCATTAGATGCTATCTGTGTTGTGAATCATATGCATTTCCAGCTCAGCTTCAGTGGAGTTCCAGGCTCCACAGAGTGTGGTGTTTCAGCGAGGTGACCTTTGGGCACGGCTGGGGGGTTTAGGGCTAAATGTGCCAAAATTGCTTTGCTTAACCATGTCCCCTCAGCTTGCCCTTGAGACTTCTGTCACAGGAGAATTGTGAGAAGCCATAGCTGTGGGGTTGACTTAGAGTTTTTGTTAATGATCAAGTGATGATCAGATGGAAATTAATTGGTGATTGAGTGAAAATCGATTGGTGATTAAGTAATAATTGAATGTTAGTCAAACAGTGATTTAACAATGAGTTGACAATGATTTGACAAATATTTAACAGATTTAGATGATTACTTGAATGATAATTTAGACAGTGATTTGACAGTAATTTCAAAAGTGATTTAAAAAGTGGTCAAACACAACTATTCACTTCACTTCAAATAATGAACCTATAGCTGGATATATGGTGCTAGCATACAGTGTACTTGCAGGCCCAATGTGAAATATTGCTTATCTCCTTCTAGGTATCAGGTGTTGGGTAAGGGTTCTCTCAGCCTCAAGAAGTAACCCTGAGAAATATCTCTGCTCAAGGGGTAGATCAGGGCTGTGCAGCCCACTGCCATGCAGGAGCTGGGGCATCACTGAGCTGGGGGATTTCTGTGCTATGATTTTAGGTGGAGGCACAAGAAGTCTGCTTGGTGTCTTATGCCTCTATTTTTTTATTGACTTGCAGGAGGCAATTCAAAATAACCTGCAAGAAGCTTTGGCTACACTGGAGGCTGTTCACAGAAAGATATGTCTAGGTCTTGACACCTTTCAACCTCTTCATCCTTCCCCCCCGCATTCCCACAGGCTGGAAGGACACACAGAAAGCTGGTGTCTTTTCCCACCCCACCACAGAAGTTTGTAGATGCTTCCAGATGGGCCCACCTGGAAAAAGCAAAGGGTCCAGGGCTGGAGTTTTTATGGGGTAAACGAGGAATGCAAAGGTACTTGTAGCTATCACAGGAGAAGAAGATATGTATCTCTGAGTGACTTTGGGTGTTTTCTCTGTAGTGCATCCAGGGCATCTCCTTGCCCTTAGCTGACCTTCACGTTACCACAAGCTTGAGAAGAAGCCCACATGGGCTGTGGAATGAGAAATGTGGGTTGAGGGGCTGCTGTGCATAAGAAAGAGCTGACATCTCTCATTCCTGAAGGGAAGAAGTTGGAATGAAATAGAATGGACACTATCCATTGTTGTGTATCAGTTTGCAGGTAATATCCCAATAAGGGTAAGAGTTTAACATCAATGAGGATGCTTGATTGATTGATTGATTGATTGACAGCTAAAGCAATTTTTTATGGTAAAAATGGTGCCTGGAGAAAGGACTTTGCAATGAAAGCTGGGTCACAAAGTGAACCTCACAGTGAAGCATGAAAAAGTGATCAAAACAGTTAATCTGGTCTTTACTTCAGGTACTGAAGCCTTCCCAGGGCTACTCCAGGCATGGCAGCCTGAAGAACACTGCTCTCTCCTCTCCAGCACTTGTGTTGTTTTCTCATCTCTCATTTCTGACTTGTTCACAATCCAGTTTAGCCCCACGTGCCCTCTCAGGTGGCAATGTCCCCTTTGTAGCTGGGTACCAGGACCCTCTGGGTGCACAGGAGCAGAAGGGACCCTGTGTGGAGAACTGGCAAAGACCAAGCTGCAGCAGGAGCCCAGGCTTGACCCCAGCACCTGAAGAGTGGGTGGGCATCCACCTGAGAGCCTCTGGTCTGCAGGCTGAGCATGAGAACAGACATCTCAATGGAAAACAGCTCTGAGAATGCTCCTGTCCTTGTGAAACTTACCCCACCATAGGCTGTGACTCCCACAAAGCGTCTCAGCATGTGGAATGACTGCTCACCCAAACCCTTCCCCCACAACCTCTGATGCTTTGCCCCAGGCTCAGCAGGAGCCTCAGAGCCATGTGCAAATTAAGGTGGAATTAAATCTCCCTTCTCTTGCAAGGAGCTCTTTAGGGAAATGTCACCCCAAGGATCTGGGTTTCATGCCCCTACACCCAACTTTTCACCATCCCTCTCCTGGCCTCAGGTGTGTATGGAAACCCTCCCTGCCCCTTGGTACACCTGGCAGTTCTGGCTGTGTTTCTGCAGGCAAGGAGAGCTGACAGCCTGTGAAAGGGCCCTGCAGGGCTGCAGCTCTCCAAATACTGACTTCTGCAGCAAAGGCACCAGCGCTGCCAGAAACTCCTGCAGGATTCAGACCCGTTGAGGGATCACGAGCAATGTGAGTGTCACTGGGTCCTTCCGTGAAAGCTGGAGGGAGCCTGTCCCCATTCAAGGAGCAGCTGGCACATGGGATTTGTCTGAGCAAGCTGTAAAGGATCTCTCAGCCCTGCAGGGTCTGTGCAGAGCGGCTGGCACGGCTGCCTCAGCAGTGAGTCACACCTGTACTCCACTTTCCAACACAAGGCATTACATGCAAATGTTCTGGGGCGTTTTTGGCAAGCAGCTTCATACTGGTACCCCCTTTGCCTCTCCCCTTAGCTACAGCACCTTGTGTAACTGAGAAATATGGCATATTTATCCCATTCCTCAGGCTGTCTCTATGCTCTTTCACTGTACCTTGGAAACCAAATTTCTATTCTTGCCAACAAATCACTTTCAGACGAATGGGGGAGTGTGTGGTAGCTTGGATTTCTTTTAAATTTTTTTTAAGAATTTTTTTTTTGCAATCTAAGTAAAGACTTTAGGACCTATTTTTAAAGATTATATCCCCCCCTCCACCCACTGTGCTGCAACAACTGAACACTTTGGCTTGATGAGAATATTAGTAAAGCAGTCACAATCTGTAGGGTGCACTTCTTAAAACTCCATTGCATAATGGGAAAAGCATAACACAACAAAATGTGGTGGGGGCTGGGGTTTTCTGTAGTATGGGAACTGAAAAGTCATGTCTTCAGCCAGGATTGATCACCAACTAGTTCACAATAACCCACCCCCTGACCTTTCCTGCTTTTGTCTCCCAGATATAAATCTATTGATTTTAGAGCTATGCTAGAGCATGGTTAATACAATGTTTTGTGGGAAATGCACCTGCTTAAACAATCCCTTTCTCCTCCTTGATATATTTTGGTATTTAAGGAAACCAGTAAGTACAGTAATGGCAATGATACACCTGTAAGATTATTTGAAAAGTGTGGTTTTACCATTAGAGTCTGGGGGAATTGCATTAGCTCTAATAAAATCCTCTAGGACTTCAATGAGTGCAATAACTTTAAAATGTTTTTATTAGCAACATTGCCAATATCTATTCTGAGATCTGCAGTGTTAACAAATTAGACGTGAGAAAAAAAATCCATTTCATTCGGATGAAGGCTACTGCGTTCAAGAAAACATAGCACTTTCTGGATTTTATTGGAAGTCCTTGGGAATTAGCCACCCACACGGGGTGTAATGAGTGATTAATGCTGGTCATGTGCTGTTTATCCCTTAAAATGTAATCACGGGCTGATTATTTTGTGATTTGATTAAGAAGCTGCATGGACTTAGATTCAAAGGAAAACACATGGAAGAAGAGTTGAAAGACAAAGGTTGCCGCTAGGTAAGGATGTTCTTGGGACCTTGGTATAACCAAATATTTCTGATTAAGATTCAGTTTTTGCAGTGCTTTAGGCTCCTGTGGGCTTGCATCTATCTTAGAAGAACTGGGCTAAGTCGATGAGGGTAGACGAATGAATTTGGCCTTATTCTTCAGATCTTAGTGCAGCTAAGAGCAATAACATTGCACTTCAGGGCTCTGGAACACATGGGGAAGGGACAGAAAAGGTGAATATTTGATATGATGTTTAAATTTTGAAAAAGAAAGGTGTTCATTGTGAACTGAGCTCCCCTCTTTGAACATCCACTCTTTGAGAGTGCCTTAGGATATGGCAAACAGGAAACTTTGGATAATAACAATAATAATAATAAATTAATAGTGTCTTATGGCTCTGTGCTTTGGCACATAATGAAGGACATCGAAAGACAGGTACATGCGACTATCCCTGCTACTGAGATGGGGTAACAACCACAGCACCACCAAGTCCTGGGATGGGTGTTTCCTAGGCCACTTCTTATTTCTGATTTCCTAAACTAATCTGTGCTGGCCTACAAGAAGGTTGAAGCTGTCTGTTGGGGGCAAGGTGAAAAAGAAGAAAGATGTTTTCTTTTTTAACAACTTTCTTCTTTCTTGCGTGGTTTTTTCCCAGCCTTTTTTTTTTTTTTTTTTTTTTTTTTTTTTTT
>VWZT01015559.1:216096-258158 GCA_013397055.1 Pachycephala philippinensis | reverse complement strand
TTTCTTTTTGGTAGGTTTTCCTTTTGAAAACCTACTGACATGTGACCATGATAACTGAGATGACTTCTCCAGGAGGTGCTGGATATCAAAGTCTAGGAAGAGCCTCGTGAGAACCAGAAGGTGGTTTTGAATAAGCCACAGAGAAGCCACGAGGTGTACATCTGCAGACCTGCTGGCCTTCTGCTGGTAATTGCAGGGAGAAGGAGAGGAGGCCGTGTCTGCGTATGAATGCAAAACAGTTGATGTGAGAATGGAAGCTTATTCTAATTAACTGAGTGAAAGCAAATTCAATTTGTCTGGCAAATATGTGCATGTTGAATTCAGTTTGCTTTATAATGGTTTGAGTTTAACCCTGTTAAAGGACTGTGATCCAGGACATAATGCCTGGAAGTAGATGGGAGACTTCGCCAACAAGGGGTCTGTCCCTGTCTGAGGAAAAACTCAGGAAGAAACCTAGAATAAAAGATGAGGCAAAGAATTCCCAACTCTGCTGTGTGGCAACCAGTTTTCAAACAGACTGACTGCCAAGTTTAAAAGATGGCCAATGTTTAGAGGTCCACAGACAGTAAACAGTCTTTAGCCCTTCCTGGCTTTGCAAGCACTGAGATGACATCAAACATGTTGTGTTCGGCCTGCTGGTTGGAGGGCAGCAGAGAGGGGTTGGCAGGCCCTGCAAGCAGCTGGTGTTTTAGCCTGGGAGTTAAAAGGAGGTGAACTTATTCACACAAAATTCGACCTTTCATTGACCTCTGTCATTCACAGTTTCTCTGAAAGCTCTTTGATTTGGAGGAAGTTATTTTGTTGTTTTCTAAAGTGTTCCTTCTGGAAGTGGCTCCTCTTGGCTTCCTAAGCATTGGTGGAATTTTTCTGTCTGAACAAATGTCTCCATCTGCCTTTTCCATCTTGGATCCCTTCCCCATCATCACTCCCTTGCCCTCTTCTGTGGTTCCTCCTACCTTTCACTACTTGCCACTTTTTGGATGCTTTTCAGTGCTACGGCAGACACGCGGCATCAGATAAGGACTTGGCAATGCTTCTCTCCTGTAGCTTTCTTTGTCCCACACTCCTTGCCTCCAAGTCCTCCCCAAACACCACTCTCCCAGTCTTCTCCTGCCTTACCTCAGGTCCCGTGTGCATTTTTGGGGACCACAATATAAGAAAGATACAAATCCATTAGAGAGTGTCCAAGGGAGGGTAACAAAGATGGTGAAGGGCCTTGAGGGGAAGCTGTATGAGGAGAAGCTGAGGATGTTTGGTCTGTTAGCCTGGAGGAGACTGAGGGGAGACCTCGTTGCAGTTACAGCTTCCTTGTGAGGGGAAGAGGAGGGGCAGGCACTTTTCTCTTTGGTGACAGTGACAGGACCTGAGGAAATGGCTGGAGCTGTGTCAGGGTAGGTTTAGGTTGGATATTAGGAAAAGTTTCTTCCCTCAGAGGGTGGTTGGGCACAGAAAAAGCTCCCCAGGGCTGTGGTCACAGCACCAAGCCTGAAAGATCTGAAGGAGCTTTTGGACAACACTCTCAGGCACATGGAGTGATTCTTGGGGCTGTCCTTTGTAAACCAGTAGCTGGACTTCATGATTCTTGTGGGTCTCTTCCAAATCAGACTATTCTATCATTCTATGATTCCTGGCCATCCCACTGGCATGGGATGTCCTCCATTTTCCATTCTTTTGACTCGAGCCATACAGAAGTCCATTCTCTTCTCACAGTACCTCCAATAAGTGACTTCCCTGGATCCTACAGATGGCATTAACATTTCTATCTGGAAGTTTGGTAGGTGCTCCACCCTCAGACTGCTCCCTCTGGTTCACAGCTGCTTCTTGAATCGAGTAGGTCATGCTGCAGAGCTGGCTTTGAGGGATGATGCAGGATGTTTTTTCTGCTCCCTGTCAGGTCTAAAGCAGCCCTGTTTTACCACCTTAGACCCACAACACAGGTGCTGTGTTTGACTTTGGCCACCCCTCCCCCTCAGACCCTGCCCCTGCCAAATGACCAGGTCACGACACTGATGCACTGCTTGCAGTCCCAGCTTTACCTGACAGGTTTTTTTACTGAAGATTTTGAGGTAAGAGAGAGTCTGTTTCTTTTGATTAATGATGGGAAATGCCTAGAAGAGTTTTGCATGTCATTAAAATAATAGAAGGCAGAGGTTTTTTTCTCCCTGGAACCCACAGTAAGGGACAACTTGCAAGAAATATCTCAGGAGATGGCCAGCACAACATCCAGAGGAGAAATGAATTAAATACCTCATATCAGAGCTGCACTTGGTGTAATGGTGCATGAGTCCACTTAAGTCAAAGGAAGAGCTCAGATTCAAACCAGCTGAATCTCTGGCCCCCAAGAAATTTCATACAAGCTTTAGATGAAACTGGTTTTGCACTAAACAAGCCAGCAGTTCATACCCAGGGCCTCTCTTTTTTTTTTTTAAGTGCAGAATAACATGGGGAAAAAAGCTGCTAACAGTGGTACAGAGAACTCTTGTAATACAAGAGGAACCAATCACAGACTCTGCTGTTTGAGGCAATTATTGCATCTTGTGTGAGCTCAAGAGGCTTGTGGAGCATTGCACGGCCCAGCGTGGGACCTGGGGAAGGTTCTGTGGGGAGCAGGATGTGCTGATGCTGCGCTGACTTTGGCTCAGAGGGAACATGACAGGAGCAGGATTGTCAGCTGCTCGTCCCTTTGAGAGTGCCGCGTGTCACAAGGTGCTGCTGAGATGTGCGTTAGTGAGCTGCAGTCAGGGATCCAGGAGTGTGCTGGGATCAGTCAAATAAATCCAAAACTGCAACTGAGAAACAGAGAGGATCTTGCTAGTACTGACTCCTAAATAATAAGGCAGGAGAGTGAGAGATAAGAAACGAGAGAGTCTCGTTTATTGTTGCTTAAGAGAGAGGAAGGCATGTTCAACATGGACAAATTTGCTTTTTTTCGTTATTCCTTTTTTTTCTAAGGCTGGAGAAGCTATTTCAAAACTGTTTCCCGCAGAACTGCAAGATGCTAGAGTGGAGGAGACAGCTGTAATTTCCAGCAAACCCAACTAAAGAATTATTATCGACAAGGCTCTTCTGGCAGACCATTAAAAAACCCAGCAGCCATTTTTTCACTCCTGATATTGTGTGAGATAATGGAGTCAGCAGCTGCACAGACAACTCCTGCCTCATTACTCTGACACCATGGTCAATAGATTCAGAGAAGCAGCTGATGGAGGTGGGACCAGGGGGTCTGCAGGGACTGACTGAGGCACAGGGGCCACACAGGCAAAGCCTGGCTGGAGACTTCTGCCAGCAGATCTGTTTGGGCAGCCAGACGTGGCCAAAACCATGCTGGGGGTGGGGGTGCAGTTAGGGGATAAAGGTGACCTTGGGTCTCTGTCTGATAAGATGATAGAGCTGCTTCTTTCTTCCTTGGAGAAACCAGTTTCTAAACCATGAATTGTCTTATCCCCTCTAAATTAAAGTTTAAACTCTTTGCATCTCTTCCAGTTACTTTAGTGAACAAAATTCCGTGAAATTTCACTATGGTTTAAATTTTTTTTTAAGCATGATTTGTTGAGAAAACCAAGGCCTTTTTTAGTTTTCTAGAAGCAAACTCCAGTAGGAGACTTTGCTGAAGGACGTTCCTGTGTAAGGATGAGGTTCCTGAGTGATGATCAGAGGCAGAAAACACAACACATGTGATCTGTGACCCTAACCCATCTCATCTGTAGATTTGATACTACACCAACTGAAATTACAGAAAACTCCCATTAATTTCAGTTGGATTAGATTAAATCCCTAAGGAGAAGAGTTTGGAGGTAGAAGCTTGGTCCTTTCCCTTTGAATTCTCATTAGGATTCCATCGAAAGGAGTCTGACATGGGCATTTCTCTTCTGAGCCACAGGACTGGAGACAGCTCAGAACAACAGTGGCTGCATCAGTTGCCCTCTCCTGTGTGATCAGAGGGACTCAAGACATGGACAGATAGTCCCAGGGCATCTTACTGCTTAGATGTCCACACCCTCCCAGGCAGAGCCTTTGTTCTAGGCTCAGGGGTGCAATGAAGATGTGGCTGGCCATGCATGCTAAATTATCCTCTCATCCTGTAGGTGATCCAATTAAGCCAAATTTGAAGAGAACCAGAGAACTTCATGCTCTGCCTTGCTGTGCATGAAGTCAGCAAGTTAATAATGGACATTGATCTCTGGGGCTGTCAGTCTGTCTAGGGCTGGATGCAAGAGTTTGCAGATTTTTTTCTCATCACATCATTAGGTTTCATACTGCAAGCAATAAACTCTGTAGCCTGCAGCTGTGAAAACACTAATTTGAAAGCTATTCTGTTTTATATTTTTGAGAAGTTGCAGCTCTATTTTTTAATATATATTTGTATTTTTTTCAAAAAAGCTCCGCTAGTTCTTTCAGTTTACTTTTCCCCTTTTCTGATTTTCTGAACTTTCCTATCAATTAGACTATCTCTTCTGCTCCTTCCTTTCATTCCCCTTTCTCTTTTTTCTGCTTTCCCTCCCTTTTGTTGCTACAGCAACAAAAACCTTCAGAGCAGAGGGGATTTACACAGTAAAGACTGTAAACATACGGTGACACTAAAGTTTTGCCTGTTATTTATGAATATAATAGGAACTGTTCTGGATGTCTACACATCCATTTTGGATGTGTTAATCTAATATAATCTTCCCCCATTCCAGGACTGTGATTTCCCAGATCTGTTGGCTTCATTCTACATCTTCAACCTTGTAAGATCAAAAGAATAGCCCTTGGTTAGGACTGTGACATTATCTGGGAAAGGAGCTGTCACCCTTCAGTGGCATGTGCAAGAGTATCTCCCTCCTCTTTCTGTTGTATTTCTTTCTTCACCCTGTGTTTGCTCTGCAGAGATCTCTGCTTTATTGGTCCATACAGCTCCTGAGTCCTGTACTAGTTAGTAAAGCAAATTTTTATGGGATAGCTCTTCACCTAAGGTATCAGAGGGACATCAGTGCAAAAGCTGGCCCTGGGCATAGATGTTTTGAAGGCAACAATCTCAAGTGAAACCCTGAGACAATTTTATCAGCCTGTGTCTTTTGCATTAGTGAAAGAAGGTGCAATACCTGCCCTTCTGCTGCTGTGGGAGGTTATGGTTAAACATGATGGCAATATTGCCCTGGGTGAGAAAAAGGCACATTTCTGTCTGAGTTAAACACAGGCTTGGAAAATAATAACAGGAGTTAAAGTGTGACTAAGCACTTCCAAGGGCTGTTATGCTTGACACTGAATGCGGCTGGTCATGCCCTTAAAGTCCTTTTTAATATGATTACTGTGTTGCTCATTATTCAGGGGTCCAGAAAAAGCAAAAATTGTTATGTTCTTACAAAGGTAAGTAGCTGCTCAGGTATGTCCTTACTCTTCCTGCACCAGGACCCCTGAAGAGCCCTCTCTGTCATGGCCAGGTAGCACCCATGGGGTTTAATTAAGGATTCTTTCTCAGAGATGGGTATTTCATAACGAACCACGGTTCATCCAAGTCCTTAGGTTTGTGCCTAATTACATCTGAAGCCAGAAGCTGGTGCTTTCTCTGTGTTACAGACGACACACTGGTGCCACAGGCACTGCAGAGCAGCAGCTGGGGAACTTCCAGCACCAGTCCTGAGTGGCATCGTGTGGTCACTGCTGTCCAGGACAGGGCACAGTGGACAGGAAGCGTTGCTGGATCTGCCCCTGCTATTAATGAACAAAAAGAAATCCCTCTCCTGTCTGAGCCAATGCTGGGCCGGAGAATGAGCCATACAGGAAACTCGACTTTAATTTCCTTTTCAATCCCCATGTTCAAATCTCCATGACTGTGATTCATTACTGCGAAATGACTCTGTCCTACCTTCGTATGTTGTAACTAGATTAATACAACCATTTCACATATATTGGTGATGATGGCCAGTGCTTAGCACACCTGGGATTGAATTAAAAGCTGCTGGGGCTGAGAGCATGAGTCACAGATACAGGCTGAGCTTTGTAGCTGTGCCTGAGAAACACAGCTCCTGTGGATGAAGGAGGTGTGAGGCCTCTGCACAGGGCTGGGTGGTGACCTCAGCCTCACCCCATTTTTATCTTGCAAAGAGGAGTATTGGCTCAACACTGGCACATTCGTAGGACTGAGAGCCCAAGCATGCGGAGATGCTGGGGCTGGGAGTGCTGACTCCTCCCACCCTCTGCCAGGCTTTCTGGAAAGGATAAATACATTTTAGATTAATTCATGGAAAGGTTTGAAGGTGTAACCTTTAGTTGCCCATAGTCATTCCCGAGGGTTTGTCGCCAGCTGAATTCCTCTCCCAGGGCAGGTGCTGCTGTGGGTACCACCAGGGAGATGGTGCAACCAGATCCATGTGAAAATGCAGGGTCAAACCAATCACAGGATCATAGTACATGCTGATTTGGAAGGGACCCACAAAGATCATGGATTCCAAAGCCTGTTCCTGCAGAGGACAGCTCCAAAAGTTGCACCAAGTGCACGAACTGAATTTCATTTGGGAGAGTAAAAGAGCTGGGAAACAGAGTTTGTCATGATTGTCTGAGATTAACTTAAGCAATTAAGAGAAGGTTATTTCGACTACCCTGGATAAAGCCAGAAGCACCCTCCTAAACTGAGGCTCGTGTGAATTAAAGTGCTGGTTGTGTTCATGTTTTCTCTGTTTTGTGGCACTGGTCCAACATTATTTGCAAACCGCAAGCAGCAGAAGTCACTGTGAGTTTTTAAATGGATTATCTCCTCTTTTTTTAATGGATTAGGCTGCTTTTGGATACAATGAATTCAGGTTCATTTTCAGCCTGTACAGTGGGAGCTTAAGATATCACTGACTTCTTTAAATCTGCAGAAATAAGAATAAAACATGACCCTTCATGTCCTCAATGGCTCAAACTGAATTGAAGTAGGTGATTACTTAGGGTTCAGAGCAGGTTAGATATCTCCTGTGTTTTACCATCAAGTCTCCCTCTCTCTCTCCATCTCTTTCGTACTTTTTCTTCCTCTGCACTCTGGCCAAGCCCTGCAAAAAAGAAGACATGCCAAAAATAAAACCAAAAACTTGGATTATACAGGTTCTTAGCCAAAACAGGGTGAATGTACTAGAAATCCAGCAGGAAAAGATATTCTCAGAGACCAAGAGATCTGGATAGTCAACAAAGCTTAGGAATTACTTAGTGACTAATGTTTATTGTCACTATGGATTTTGTTTGTTTGTTTAAAGCCGAAGTGTTTGGTGTAGCCTGGACTGGGCTTATGTTTGTTAATAAGCAGATAAAATTTTCAACAGAGAAACACTGAAAAATAATCACTGCTGTGGTGTGGCCCTATCCATCTATGATGGATACAGCCTACAGATCTGAACCTGCTGTGGAATGTTACCATTCCAGCACAATTATTAGCTTTATAACCATTTTTCTTGCTGTCCCTGGGAGCCTCTGGTATTTGGGATCAATCTGTAACAACTTCTAAAATCTGCTCTTTGCATATCAGTTGTTTCTACTCTTTCTAACTCCTCTGTGCAGAACTGGTGTCGAAAATATTTTAGTCCAGACTCAGCCATCACAGACCAAGACACACAGACCAAGACACAGCCTTTTTTTGCAGTAAAAGGCTGGAGCATTTTCTACTGTTGCATTTAACTAGAAGTCACTCTCTCTGGTTTTTTTTGTGGCAGAAAATCAATGCCATAATAGCTATTCCTTTTTGGCAAGAGACTGATAGCATTGGCCAGCACCCAGAATAATGCAAGCTGGAGATATAGAGCTCTGCCAATGTACCTTAAATCTCCTGACCTTCAGCATCTTAAGATTTCCAGCCCTGAGAGGAGAGCTTTTGGGAGAAGAGATTGATATTTCTGCCTGGCTGCAAGACAGTGTCCAAGACAGAACTCCAGTGGGAAACCGAAAACCTCCTCTGTGTTGCTGCTTCTTTCACAGTAAGGTAAATAATGGCTGATGCCACTGAAGCCAAGGGAACTGATTACTGAAACTAGGGCTAAAGACAGCAAAATCAGTCCTCCCAGGCACGTCCTGGCTCCAGGACTGGCTGCACTGGGTTTGCTCACAAATGTCTGTTGGATGAAAATGAGGATGTGCTCGGGGGGATTGTTCTACCCACAGATCAGCCTGCTTTTTTGGGAGGGACTCCTTGTGGATGCTGAGGTGCTGTTCCCATGTGGGCCGCCCACCCTGGGTCAGGCTGGCTCCGGGACTTTCGGGGCCAGCTGGGCTGTCTGACCCTTGCAGGCTGTCACAAGGCTGCAGCTGCAGCTCAGCATCCCTTGGCTGCTGGGAGTGCACGGCGCTGATGTTACCCTGATTAACCCGCGGCGCTGCTGATTGCCAAGGTAAACTCTCCCCTGCCTCAGACATTAACACTGCACTTCTTGCTGAACGGGAGCCTTTGGTTCACCACTCAGAGCACGGCTCTGGGAGCCAAAAGCGCTGACATCTCAGTCTGCCTTGAGCAGTGACTTTACTGCGTGACCTTGTCCCAGATGCTCTGCCTTTATTTTTCCTTCTGTAAAAACGGGTTTGTGAACTCTCAGGGACCCACCTTTGCAGGACTGTTTACTAACATGCAGAGCAGTAATTTTTCCCGTTTACTGCTGACTTGACTCGCTTCATGATCTAGAGTGGGCTGCTGGATGTAATTATGCAAAAGAAACATTGCCCCGAGCTGATCCCCATAATATAATTCCACCATGAAATGTGCCTTCTGAAGAGATATCAAACCCGAGGATTCTTATGCATGGTTATATCTTTTCATTCCTTCCAGATTTAAGCTTGCAGTCCTGTTGTCTACAACACGGCTGCTGCTCTAATCCTTCATGTATTACTTAATCTGAGAAAATTCCTTCCAGGGGTTATTTTGTTGTTCATCTGTACAATTTTTTTCTTTATAGTGAGTAAAACCACCCTGCCCACATGCAAGCAGACTGATGAGGAGTGAAGAGATACTGCTATTTCACAGGTCTTAGATCAAGTGCATCCAATATTACTGTTGACCATGATCTTCTGCATAGTCAAACTATTGAATTTTGCCAAGAGACTTTTGCATGCTTGTGTATTTTTATATAAATAATATCTATTTAACTTGTTTTTCTTTTCCGGAAAAAAAACCCAGCACCAAGCAACATCTCTTCAGACACAAGTGTCAGGAAAAAAGGAGAAGCAAGAGTTAAACTAAACTGGAAAGTGACAGTGTACCAGATGCATTGACACTAATGTGCCTCTTTAGAGTTCACGCCTAAAGGCTTTGTGTGATAAATATATTTGTTTTGGTTGCTGGAGGTGCCCTTAAATTATTAAAAGACAAAACAGAAAAGGGACTTTTCATTTTCTAGCACCATTAACTTGTTTCACTGGCCATGAGAGACTCAAAAAAGGGTTCAGTATTGAAAAATCAAGGCTCAGACAGCCCTAAATTCAGTTATAATTTTCAACCTTTTGTTGTATTTCATGTTCCTATCTGTCTAGGCCCTGTTAGCAGTGTTGCTTAATCATAAACCCCACAACCTCTGGCTGCTGCAAAAGTCTTTTTATAATAAAAGAGGGAAAATAGGACATTTTCAATATTTCTTTCTATTGATTTTGTGTATGTGAGAGAAGAGAAAGGGAAAGAAAAAATACACCATTGTGATAATATAATAATACAGTTCCAGTATAATTTTAGCTAAAAGAAAAATGTTAAAGGGGAAAAACTTCTGGCTCTGTGAAGTTCTTTGACATAGTCAAGGACATATTTAGGGCTAAACTTTTTAAAGTGGAGATTCACCTCCATCATGTGTTACTTTTTATCTATTCAGGCTGCATTTTGGCTGCCGTTGCCCATTCATTTAACCTGTTGCTCCCTCTGTAGCTTTCCACATCACAGAGCTCTTTAAAAAGGCAAGACCTCCCCTCGAGCTTGTGCAGCTCCGTAATTACATTGGGTTTTTTTCCTAAATTGCAAAGTAACCATTTGGTTTCATGCTGCAGATCCTCTTGGCATTCCTCTGGGTACACTGGACTCGTGGCTCAACTCAGCCTGGTCAGTGGTCAGTGGTCAGTGTGATGAATGTGGGTGTCAGCCCTGTGTGCCCTGCACCTCTGTCCACTTCCACTCAGGTACAGACTAGTGTTGATAAGGAGATTTCAAGATCTGGGTCTCTCAGTTCGGAAAACAGTAGTTTTTTGAAAAAAAATTACCACAGAAAACATCACGAGGTACAAGATTATGAGACAGGTAACAGCTTCCCAGGCTCAGTTAGTAGCTGTCTCAAGGTCCTTGGCTGTTTCTTACAGCAACATCCTGATGCCAAAAAAGGACAATATTCCACACCCTGCTGGAGGAAAAGCAAGTAAATCAGATGCATCTGCTCTCATGACTTCTGTGCAATGAAGAGGGATGAATCTGTGCAACCAAATGCCACACAGAGTGACACAGAGGACTCAGGATCCCTGCAGTCCTACATATTTTAATGCCAGCCCCTGCCTACCCATCCTGGAATGAGAAGCTCTTTCAGGGCTAAACTAAAGACAGTGGTTCCCTAGGTGGGTTCAACTGTAAGTAAAGTCTCCCACAAACTTTCAAGAAGCTGGCTTTTCCACAGAAAAATCTATTTGTTTATTTTTTAAAACTCTAAGGTTTTAAAAGGCTAAGAAAGGTTCTTAACTGTGATAACCTATGGTGATCTTTATCCCATTAAATACATAATAAAACATCTCCCTTGTTAGTGGTTTGCTCAGCATACAGTGTTTTTAAATATCAAGTCCCATTCATTTCACACGTAGTGGAACAACAATTTAAAGGTGCTGTGAAAGAAAAGCTGGGCAATCAAATATAGATACACTTGGATGCAATTACAGCTGCAAATGATTGTGTACAGTAAATCTTTGTTTAACCTAAGCCATGCAATCACCTTCTGAACCCTTTCCAGTATCTTATTATTAACCTCTTGTCTATGGAAAAGCCCCTCTCAAAATGAAGGAGCGAATGAGAGCAGTTTTAATGTGAGGCTTTAAATCTTAGCTGGGCCTTTATTTGGGAACAAGAACAGCCAGAGCTCACAGTGCAGCCCATAATGCTTCCCAATACTGTCACTTCTGTATGACCCCTCTTTTTGAAAGTTTTGCCAGATTTTCATGCAACCATGGAATAACTTTAACTGCCTTGACTGAAATATTCTGTCTGCCTGTTCCTGAGCTATTTCTTTCTGGGTTTTTTTTTTTTTTTTTATTATTATTTGGTTGGTTGGTTTGAAGGTTGCTTTTTTTTTAATATTATTTCTTTCCCCAAAAACCTCTGCCTTAATTTTAGCAAAAATGATTTGGCTATAAGAAGGAGATGGAAAAACTGCTTATTTTGCCCAGTTTCCTGGGATTTGTTGGGAAGTGGAGCATCCAGATGTTCCACAGCAGACACGATGTTCCCCTTGTGCCAGGAATGTGCCTTCTGCTACTCCTATTAAAATTCATCCCCATTAATTTTAATTATTAGCTGCTGAAATATGTTTGCACATCCTCAGGAGGGATATGTTGGAGTCTGCCTGCTGAGATGCCACCCACCCTGCTCCCACACTGGGTGTACAACTCCCTAAAACAAATGAAGCTAAATACATTAATCTGCATTTCAGCCCTTCCATCCCCACCTGAGCAAGCCCCACGTCCTCTAAAGGCAGTGCAGAGCTGATCCATGTGGTCAGTAGAGCTCAGGATATGATAAAATTCACTATCCTTGGTGAAATGATCATCTTTGGTCAGAGCTACGCTGAGCCCTGAGCTCTCCATGGGAAGCTAAACACTTGGGTACAGACATCTACACTGAGGGCAGGAAAAGTTGGTGGAGACGAATTTTGTCTGAAGCAACTGATTAGTCCAGTACTGAAGGGATTGAGCAGGAACGTGTCCTGGGAATCTGTCATGATGAAATATTTAGAGGCAGAAATTTCTTGCCTGAACATTTGTTTAGCATCATTTCTGGGTGGAATTTTTGACACTATTTCTTCCCAAATTAACTCAAGCTACTAGGGACTTCAGGCCAATTCCAGCTTCTCTAATGGAATAAGCAAAAGGAGACAGAAACTGCAAACCCACGAAAGCATCAAGCTAGCCAGATGCACTGAAGTGCCAGTGGAAAATTTTTATTATGCAAGGATTAAGAGAAAAATGTACAATGCTGTATAAACTGACACTTTTAAACAAAGACTCATATTTCTGTCATAGAAAAAAAAAATTCTCTGTCTCAAAAAAAGAATGTATTTTAAGAAAAATACTAAGAGTTACAATATTTGGGGAATACTCATGGAAATTGGTTCTAGGGGGAAAGATAAGACTTGGACTCACATAAATTCAGGTGGGATTGCCTACTGTTAATATACATGTCTAAATGGAATATGATAACAAAATTCAAGTATCAGCTCAGGTATCAGCTACTGAGGAAAGTTGCTGAGCTCTCAGCTTCCCTTTAGGTACCTCTGATTACTCTGGTGGGGGGACATGACCTAGTGGTCCTCCTCTGCCTCTCGTCTTGGTGAGCCCTGCTTTGTGAACAGTCTATAGACCAGGATCCACAAGTAAACTGGGAGCTAAGTTATCTTCCAATGGCTCATCTACCCACCTCAACCCATTTATGAAAAAGAATTTTTGGAGCAGAAAATTAGAAATTAAGATGTTAGAGGATTTTCTGTATTAAATATCTAGAGGGCAGGGGAGAAAAACGCCGTAGAAGCAAGAATGCTGTAATGGCAGATGTTTTACTTCTTGTTTTATTAGCTTTTTGTCCTAGGTTACAACATAGCTGTATTCTATTACCAGCAGCTGGGCCATTAACCTGTTATCTCTTGTTAACGACTCACCCTTGATAACAGCCAATAGGCAATTAAGACCCATCAGATGACTCATGGCTTATCTGATACTATTGTGGGATGCTCCGCCCAGGAGGGAGGAGCCGGGCATTCCCACCTGGATATAACCTGGCCTTGGAACTGCCCAAGACAGCCCTGCCTATTGGGTCTCCAGAGGACCACAGCCACTCTTGGACCTTCAGCTGGAGACCAGATATTCTACAGGATCACCGCTTCAACTGAACTACTTCATTCGGACTGCTACCACCACCCTGCCTGGCAGGGTGCCAGGTCGTACCCCAACTCTGTTGGGTTAAACCAATGTTTTCTGTATCATTGCTATATATATCTAAGTAAAAGAACTGTTATTCTTATCTTTTATATGTCTGTGCCTGAAAGCCCCTCAATTTCAAATTTATAATAATTCTTTGGGGGGACGGGGGTTACATTACCCATTCCAGAGGGGGCTTCTGCCTCCCTTTGATAGATACCTGTCTTTTAAACCAAGACAATTTTCTAATGGCTTATTGCCATTTGTCCAAAGTTTGTGCTTGTCTGTTTAAACTCTTAAAGAGCAGCACAGTTATCCTGCACTGATCTATTGTTGGTGAGTGGCTAAATGTAATTCCAGTAAGTTTGTCCAGACCAATAATATTGATGATTTTTCTTGGAAAAATTTCTGAATATTTTTTTCTGCAGTCAAAAACATTTCTCTCAGAAGATTTGCAGAGATGTTACCTTGAGAAAGAGGAAAAGCTTGCCCTGACCAGCTTGGCTTTATCCTAGAATGTGCCATACCAGTGAGGAGAAGGGGTTCTCTCTAGCTGGGTGGGAAGTTGCAGCTCTGAAGAAAGTCACCACATCACTTCTTTTCCCTGCCGTTCAGGTTGGCAGAAAAGACCTGCATAATTACTAAGCCTCACAGCCACCAATGTACTCATAGGGTTATTTTCCAACCTAGGAAGTCCAGTTAGGTGGAAAATATTCCTTTGATTTATGACCCTGAGGTAGTCAGCTCATAAATTAATGTTTGCATTGGCAGCTTCAATATGTGCCTTTTGCATCTGAAGGCTGTGGGTAGCAGAGAGTGACAGGAAGGCATCAGACTAAGATGTGTAAAACATACAGAAATTGTGTTTATTTTCCGTGTCTCAAGTGAGAAGGCATTTCACTATGAGTGTTATACCGTGGCTCTTTAAATGCTTTATTATTTGCAGACATGACTGGGAAATTATCGAAAGCAAGATTTCTGGGTGACAGGAGTGGGCGAGGAGAGGTAAGCAATGAAGAACAATGCAGTCAGACACAGAAGGTCTTAGATCGTTTAAGTAATTGGGCAAAAAGGTGACAAATCCAGTTCGGTGCAGATAAATGTAGAATAATGACTCTTGGAGCACAGAAAATAGAGACAGGAAATGTTAAGCAGGAGACTGCAGCAGCTTACTGACTAGCAAAGAGATCTGGGGAGCTAATGGAGAGAAATCTCCTTAATGATTGGGATATAACTGCTCCTGAATGGGTGGAATCCAATGGAATAAGAAAAGGGTCAAGAATTTAATTTTCCATAGACATAGAACTCTCTTATGTTATCTTGTCCATCCTCTTGCATCAGCTGAGAGACAATTCTTTCTGCAAAGAGCCCTATTATGTTGAATTATGAGGACTGTCAAGGTGATTTATAAGATAGATTTAGTTAGTGTGAACATTTTTGCTAGCCAACACAAAAACCAGAATGTTTTGGGTGAGATTCTGACCTCACTGACACAGATGTAAATAAAATCACCTGTATAATCTTCAGCAGAATCTCTCATGCTCTATAGAAGTGAACACACACTTACTTATTCTTGCAACTGGAATGTTACTGCAGGCTTTGCAGTACTGGGAGGTGGGGAAGGGTTTTTAAGGATTTTAGATAAAGCTGAGACAGTGCAGAATCTGGTAGAGATGGGTTTTCCTCCGGGGAGATTCATCAGACCATGAAGCCCAAGCTGACTTAAGGCCGTTGATTGGAATCCCACTTCTCCTCTTTCATGGCTGCTGCTTGGTGATTCAGTTCAGATGCTGATCTCAATGAGAGGTTATCTGCTCTCTCAGCAGACTCACTGACTTCAGAAGGTACTGTTGGAAAGCGAAAAGAGTAGGAGTTGACTCTTGCAGTAAGTATATAAACACGAAAGGCAAGATTCCAAGCCTGAAATTATGAGCTTAAAACCCTGTGTTCAACACACGCTAGAAACATACACATCTATCAGTGATTATTTTACAGCAATGTTTTCCCAGTTCTGCTCTGTTCTTGTTCTCTGCTGCTGGAATCTGCACCAAAGTCCATCTGGGATCCAGATCTGGTTGTGATCTTCCTCCAAGAGCTTATGACACACTTTATATTTAACAGGCACAGAGGCAGTGAGAGGAACCCAGACCTCCCCTTTCCCCACGAACTCAGAGAAGACCAGTCCTCTTCTGCTTTTACACAATGGGCCAATGAAAGCTGTGCCCCCTCTTCTTTGGACACAAGGGGTGAAGATTTCTCCTTCTGAAGCTTGTAGTTACAGACATAACACAAAGGTAAGATACATCTTGCTTTGAGGAAAACACTGATCCCAACGCCTCTGTTAAAGAACATGGCATCTGTGAGAGCTACAGCTTTGTTCTAAAATGGGAAGAGCCCCTGCTCATGGTTTTTGGATGATGGACCATGTTGCTTCTTCAGGGAGGGTTGGGGGCCATCAAGACTTTCAGTTCTGAGAAGACAGAGGAACCCCCCGCCCACCCTGTGCTGGGTGAAGGACCAAAGAAAACAGGATGCAGATTAATCCAGTTTCTCTGTGCAGTGCCACAGGGAATCAGTCCTGGCTGCTCGATCTGGGATCCTGCAAACCAGGCAGGTATTTTGTTTCCTAAATCTTTCCATGAAAAATCCCAAGATCCACAAGCGACCTTAGTGCAAAACTAACAGGGCAATCTAATCAGAGCACTGTCATTTTGTTAATTCAGCCTTGGAGAAACTTACCTCTAGGTAAGAAATAGCTGTAATATCCTTTTTTCATGTCAGTGAGGTGCATATTCATCAGCACCATTTGCCTCTGCCAGTTCTTATTTCCAAACCTTGCTGAGGCACCAGAAATTGCTTACGCTGTTAAACACCAGCAATTTAAGACTCTAGCACTCAATTGGAATTTGAGATGTTAATTAAAAGTTTGATTTTGTAATCTCTAGGGGTTTTTTTGTCTTCTTTTCGCATCAGTCTAGGCTGTACTTCTGAGGGGGTAAAGCTGAGGCTAGGTGAGATAGAAATAAGCAGTGCAGAGTAGGATGGAAGCAGGATGGCTGTGCTACACACATCTCACTGTGGTGGACCCAAATCAGCTCCTGTTGTATAAACAGGTCGATTTTGACAGTGATTTTCAAAGAGATGGACATGGAAAGTGGAAAAGAGAAGATGTGGAAATGAGGCAAACCTTTGATCCTCTGCAAGATTTCCCACTGCAAAGGTATTTCTGTTTTCATATCACTGTCTATGAAACATATCCACACACAAACAGCATGTATACAAAGTCGTTCCCCATCTCCCAGGGGCAGGATACCAATAAATGCATTAAAACTTTATATTTCGGAGAGCTTGGCCTTGGGAGCTGTTATGACCCACCCCTGAAGGCAAGGGTAACACAGGTTCTTTTTAATAGATCCCTTGAGGTGGATTAGAGTGAAACAACACTGAATGACTGGTGGTTGTAAATGCATATATATGTAGGTTTTGTTTTAGAACAATTTGGTTGCAATAAAAATCAGTTATGTAGCCATTTTGGCTATTGTTATCTATAGTAATACAGCAACATAAAAGCATAAAAATATCACTTTAAAAAGTGTATAAGGAAAATAAAGAGAAGGAGTAGAAGGATCTCACCACCCATGGACCTCACAACAAGAAGTAGTTGTAGCAGTTCCAATGTCTGTTGTTCAAGTGATGGTCACAGTCTTGATCTGTCAGGGGTGGAGTAAAACCAGGGACCATCGAAGTTCCATGGGTTATAAACACTCAGGTTCAGGTAGGAATGCCCAAGTACCTCCCCTCTGGTGAGGAGTTTCAACTGGATGATGAAATGTGTGGATCGGGGAACAATTTGTGAGACTTTGATGGTCCATGACACCTCCCAAGGTGCCACAGCTGCCTCTCAAGTGATCAGAGTTTGAGTCAATGGTGGCCCATCAGAAGGGTGAAAACCTTCAGGGTACGTGTGACTGTCCCGGTCCTTTCCTGGAGGGAAGTTTTCACAGCTGAGCCATTTGTGTAAGGCCTTTGGCACAATAAAAAGCATTATCCTACCTTGAAGGATCTGCCTCATCAATTTCTTCCCTTCCCTTGTTCACCACTGAGCTGCAGCCTGAGGTGGGGGCTGTGTCCTCCCCCTCCGCACCGGGTGGTTACTCTGCACATCATTACCCCCTTACTGTTTGAGCCTACTCCCTAATTGTTTGAGCCATCAGCATTCCAGTTTTTCTCAGGAGCCTCCAAAGCACTTGGGAGAGATTTTTGAGACTTAATTCCTTTTTGTTTTAAGACCTGCTCTTTCAGTAAAATGTGTTGTTCAGGGGGACGCAGTAGACTCAGCTGAAATCACATGCAACTCCGATGTTTTTGGAAAAATAATTTTCTTTCTGACGACTTACTGACTTTCTGGGGCAGTGCCAACAAAATTCTATTTTATTTATTATTCTTATTTTCTTTCCAAGCTGGGGTTACTGTCGGTGTCTACTAGAGCTGCTAATAAGCATCTGCAACATTTTTTTTCCTTCTGAGGCCTTGTTCACAAGGCCTTTGAAAAGTGTGACATCACATTGGCTTTTCAACATATAAATGAAATGTTTTTTGATGCTCTTTGATCTGCCATAGTTTCCAAATGCCTTCGTATTTTTATCAAATGGATGCCAGTGTTCAGCTACATGATTATCAGCTATTCATTTAACCTTTTTGACACACCAAAATGTCAAATGCTTCACAACACCTTTTGGAATACAAAAGGCTACAGAAGCTTCTTCTAAACTCTGACGTGTCTTAACAACTCTGAGTTTCTGTTGTTTTAAATACTATATACGGCTGTAAAATAAAATCCGGTCCTGCTTAGTACTAGTCATAGAATCATCTAATCATTGAATTGTTTGGGTTGGTAGGGACGTAAATGATCATCCATTTCCTACCCCTCTTGCCACAGGACACCTTTCCCTAGACCAGGTTGCTCCAAGCCCTGTCCAACCTGGCCTTGAACACTTCCAGGGGTGAGACACCCACAACTTTTCTGGGAAACCTGTGCCAGGGCCTCACCATCCTCTGGGTAAAGAATTTCTTCCTGAAATCTAATCTAAACCTACTCTTTTTCAGTTTGAAGTCATTCCCCCTTGTCCTGTCACTCCTTGCCCTGGTAAAAAGTCCCTCTCCATCTTTCCTGTTGGCTCCCTTCAGGTATTGGACAGCTGCAATTAGGTCCCCCCAAAGCCTTCTCTTCTCCAGGCTGAACAATCCCAACTCTCCCAGCCTTTCCTCATAGCAGAGGTGCTCCATCCCTCTGATCATCCTGGTGGCCTCCTCTGCACTTGCTCCAACAGGTCAATGTCCTGACATGGGGCATGAACAGACTTGGGTTTCTGTGGGTATGGGAGATAACCTGATCTGATGAACAAAATGGAGCATTTCTCTACGAGGTTGTTGTTATTTATCACCTTGTCCATCAACAAACCCTTTCTACAGTGCTGCAGATAACATTTCCCCTTTCTGATGTGAGGTTTCACCACAAACATAATCTCCAGCACCTGGTGATATTCACATAGTCACACCAAGACCACATCCCACCAGCTCAGACCCTGGATTAATGTCACTTGAGAAAGAAATTCACATCTGAAGTACACAATAAGATTCTTCCAAAAAAAAAGAAAAAAAAAGTCTGATATGTCTCTGTGGGATGATATATTGCACTGAGGGAGCAGGACCAAAAGGGAATTGAATACACAGGGATATACAAGATAGCAATTTCTGTAGGATCGATGTGTGTCATGTGGCATATTTTACTGCTAAAAAAAAATGAATCTCCAGCAACTAACTACTAGGACAGTTCTGTAGAGGAAAAATGGTGTCCTTTCACTTTAATTTTTTTCAGTCAAGAATGGCCATTTCTCCAAAAAGTATTGCTTATTTCAAAGAGGAAGGAGAAACTCAGTGCAGTGTTTGCTGGCTGGAAATGATGATAATGGGTTACAGTAGTCTTCTCTCAACTTGAAACTCCTGGGTGAGGTCCTGGTTTCACTGGAACAGATGGAGATGAGATTTTACCACATCAAATGATGCCTTGTACATCCAGAAGATATATACACACATGTCTGTATTTTATATTAAACCAAAATTTGGAACACAGTTAATTTGGTTTTTATGACTCAGTGCAGGGAGAAGTCCAGAATCAGCTGCAAGAGGCAAGTACAACCAGTATTTGATGGAAAGTTGTCTGGTATCATCACAGATGGATAAAGATAGAAGTTGCTGAAATGCTGGAGTTGAGTCAGAAAGGCCAGAGGATACCATCCACAGGACCTGCTTCTGAACCTTGATAACAGGCTCAGGGCAGGACTCCAAGCAGGGCTGTTGTAGAGGAAGACTACTGTGGGCTGATTTTTGAAAAAAATGGGCTGAGATCAGCTGCAGCTCTGTGTTTAGTGTCAAAGCAAACCTCAGTCTGGGACTGCGGTAGGACATATTATCATGCATGGAAATTGCTGTAGGCTTGAAGGAGAGTGAAAAAAAAATGGGATAAATCTACTCTGTGTATGTGTGTGTATATATATATATATATAAATTTGGTTGACTATATGGTGTTTTAAACACCTGAACATGAATTTAATGTACATGGTACATGGGGCATTTGGACTTCAGGCACCTGCCTTATATGAGAGTGCATGGCTCTTCAGTGAAAAGGGAATCAGGTAAGAGGTAAATTCAGCAAACGAGATCTGAATTCTCCTACAAGCTTTGTTGAGATAACCTGACCTACGGAAACATCTTGGATGAAGTGAGTGCAAGTCTGTGCCCATCGTATTTGCAATCAATAAAATGGGGACATAGCAGCACGCTCAGTGAATGTAGTGAACCCCACAGGGACCAAAACCTTGATGTCAGAGTTAGGAGGCTCAGGAGGGATTTATGGTGCATGGCCTTAAGGATGAGCAGAGGACACACTACTCATTCCAAAAAAGGATTAGAACCTTCTCGTGCCTTTTCCTGCTCCAGCAGGACATTGTTATTGGTGAAGCCTCTGATTAAGAAGCAGTACTTGAGAGGTAACAAATTTTCGGTGATTACCATGGGAACCACAAATTTCATAAGGGTGGAGAAATTATAAAAAGTTCTAATTGAGAAAGAGGATGAGGCTTAAAACAGTTTCTATGGAAACCAGAGGTGGCATCCAAAAAAAGTGTGTGTACTAATCTGATAGTCTGATTGGCAGGTAATTGGTGCAGTGCTGGAGTGGGGAAGCCTTGGGATGTGAGATGAAGTGTCCATCACACAAATACATAAAAGACACAGCCTTCTGAAGAAGAGCTGGAGCTTCAAACTCTTTCCCTCCCAGTAGAATCCACTCATCCCTCGATGGTGATTCATTTGCATTCTTGTCGCTGTACTGAGTGAATCTTTTTTTTTTTTAATTACAGCACAAAGAACTCCAAGAGAGCTGATGGATGGAGCTGTTCCCTCACCTTACGCAAAGGGCAGAAGTCATGAAGGTGCATTTATGGATAGTAGACATGACCTCCAGTCTGCTTCTCATCTCAGGCAGAAGAGAGAAGTGAACACAGACTTCCAGCCTTCAGTAAGCTCTCTGAAGAGCTGGATGAGATACTTGCCTGTGTTTTCCAGGACTTCAGTCGCTTCTGACTGACTGGCTAATATCCAGCTACGCTCATTTCACAGAATTCAGAATTACTTGTCAGATCCCAGTGGAAATTCCAAGGACACAATGTCCAATATCACCTCTGAAGGAACTTACAGGCATACATTAAACCAGATAACCAAGTATTTATATCTACCAGAACTATTTGCTTTTAGGGCGAGTGGAAAACTCTTGTCAAGAGTTTTGTGGAAGACATAGGATGAGCAAATCCAATCTTTGGTCTCCTTCACAGGGCTACAGCCCAAGTACATCATGATATCTTTCAGCTTGATGCATGAAGAAGGAAAATATTACTGTTGTCAATAAATTAGATAAATAACAGCCTTTGGCCAGCTGCAAGTTGCTGAAGTCCTCAGCAAATTCTTTGCCAGCTCGATGGTTTGGCAGACACAGATTTTCCTCCAGTATTCTCTGAGCTCACCAAATTCATTTCTCCATTCATCAGACATAGACAGAAAAGCCCACATTTAGAAATATTTTATGGATCTGAGGTGTTTTGAAAGAAGATAAGCCTTTCTGTTGAAAGATCTAGAAGGCTGGTCTGCAATCTCTGTGATGCTGGGTTTCGTGGCTCCCCAGCATTATCTATAATCATGACCTAAAAGAAATACTGAAAAATATTAGGCGAAAGATCATCCTTTAACTTAGAAAATGTGCATTTAGAGAATTTACTTTGCCCATTTCCTGATCACAGAACTACAAGGGCCAGCATGATCTGCGCTGGAGCCATCTGCAGAATGGCCACACTTCCCATGGTCAGTGGCAGATTTGTATCCAGAATGGCTGCCATGCCATAACCTCTGTATACTCCAGCATAAATTGGATTTGAAGAACGGTACACAAAGATAATCAAGGAGATCAGGAAGAATTCTAGTTCCACTTTTGATCTGCCAGTTTAGATGAATTCTGGGTCAAGCAATACTCTGTTTTGTATATAGGACTAAGGTTAGGTGAGTCTTACATGTAACACACTTCTTCAAAACATTGAAATGTCTGCCTGGATAATAAGCTTAAGCTTTAACCTTTCAAGGATTCTGTCTTTATAGTGTGATAAAAAAATTGTTTTCCATAGACTGAAGGGCTCAGATACGCTATGAAGAGAGGGGTGATGTGCATTTAACAAAGGCTCAGAATAATACCACATTAATAGCTGTCAGGTAACTGAAGGGGCTCTCAGGTGGTCACCCTGCTTTGTGGTTCAGTGAATCCATCACTGCGGATACCACATCTTCTTTTTAACAATATTTCACAAAAAAGCAGGGCAGTGAATTAAAGAGAGCAGCTGAAGAAAATGACAGAAGGTGTAGCTCAGTTCAAGAGCATCCAGAGCTCCATCCTGCTCACTCAGCCTGGGTAGCCTTATTGTTGTTTTTTTTCTCTCAAAAATTCTGCATTTTTGAATTTTCACATATGTTTTCATTCCCTTTGCTGCCATTGGGCAGGGAGACAACCAGAGAAACAAACCTGACCCAGTCACACTTCTGGTTGGGTGCTTGCACATCTGCTGTTTTTCTGATTCATTCACGGATGGTATTGGTCTGTGCCCTCTCTATTATGTACCATGCAAAATTCTGGCAACTGAATCATTAATCCATATTTCATTTGTTTAATTTAATTTCATTCCGGGTCTTGCAATTGCACTTCTCAGAAATGCATGTCCACATGGTGGAATGTGTGCAATAACCTGATGTATACACATTCTCAGTAGAGAGAAATAATGCAAGTTTCTGGTTCACACAGATGAACATTTCTGTGCGTGTTTTGCAGGTGGTGCTTCATCCTTTCCATTATAACATGCCAGAAAGTTTTAAGCCCCTCTGGAAACTCTCTCATTTTTTCTATGCAAAGAAAATAATCCACTAACTACAGATATATCAGTCCTGTAGATACAGAAAAGGCAGCAATCCTCCACCATCGTGGACAGAAGACAGAATTTACCACCTTCAGTAGCTAAAGAGGACCTACCTAAAGGGGAAAGCTGGAGAGGGATTTTTGACAAGGACCTGCAGTGATAGGACAAGGGGAAATGGCTTTAAACTGAAAGAGGGTAGATTTATATTGGGAAGAAATTCTTCCCTGTGAGGGTGGTCAGGCCCTGGCACAGGTTGCCCAGAGAAGCTGTGGATGCCCCACCCCTGGAAGTGTTTAAGGCCAGGCTGGATGGGGCTTGGAGCAGCCTGGGATAGTGGAAGGTGTCCCTGCCCATGGCAGGGAGCTGGAACTGGATGATCTTTAACATCCCTACCGACCCAAACCATTCCATGATTCTGTGGTTATGTGGGATCAACATGCAGGAATAACCACTGGGTCAGGATTAGGCTAACTAAGTGAAGGAAAGTTTGCAGGGCTTAGACAGAAGATGCTTAGCCTGTGGAGATACAGAAACACTTGAGCACGTGCAGAGCAGTTGGTTATTTCACTTAAGTTTTGAGCGTAGAGTAATACTTTGCATGAAAACACAACTGTGCTGCTCCACAGGGATCAAAAATACAAATCAGATGTCAGAGAAAGGAGTTGACATCATGAAAGAGAACTTCTTCATACCTGTGTGACCCCACATTGCTCACATTCTGATGACTGTATGGAGTTGTGTCCCATCCATCTCAAAAAGGTACAGTAGAACTGAATCTCATGGAAAGGGTGACACAGCAAGGGATAACTCTCTGAGGGATGATTAAAAGACTAAGAATCTTCTCCCTCAAAAGTGAATAGCAGAGGAGAAATTTTAAAGAGGCCTTTTAAAACCTGGATGGTATGGAGAAAATTATAGTTTACTTCATGTCCTCTTTCAATACAAGAACTAGGGGATAATAATGAAACTACCAGGCTGCAGGTTCAGAGCAAACAAGAGTATACTGTCCCTTGTGTAATGTATCACTAGACTGTGAAATTTCTTCCCATGGGATGCTGGAGATAAGTTTATGTGGGTTCAAGAAGTGATTAGGCAGATTCATAGAAGAAAACCTGTGCTAAGGACTATTAAATGCATTCACACAATGCCTATCTCAGGAATTCCTGGATGACAAGTCACAGAAGGTGGGCAAACGTCAGCACATCTGCCTCAGTTCTTTCTCTTTCTTAGGAATCCTCTTCTGGCCGAAGTCTGGGATGACATCATGTGCAGAATAAAATTTGGGTTCCACCTGAAAAAGCTGCTGCCTCCTGAAAAGAAGTGGACTTGTGCAGGGATCTACCTAACTGTGAGAGAGACAGGCTGAATGTGGAATGTGGGGCAGAAGGTGCTAACACAGGATAACGATGATCCACTGATGAGAAATGCAGTTCAGCAGTACCAGATCAGCTCTTCGAGCACTGCTTACTTCTGCTAGAGCTGGAAATCACAAAAACTGCACTGCAAGCCCTTCAGAATTCTTGGCAGCATTGTGAATACACAGTCCAATAGATTAATGCTTTGTTGCAATTTTTGGAGCTCAGCTAAAGGCTTATTCAAAGACCCTGATGTTCAGATTGTGAGTAGTCTCATCCCTGTTCAATAATGTCATGAAGCCCAGGAATAGCCAGGACCCTGTGAGGAAATTCAGTTGAAAGGAGTTCACATCCAGATGTTTGTCTGATCCATATAGCCAATGAAGAAATTCTACTAAGTGTCTTTTTCTTAATCTCTGTTTTCAGCTGTCCTTTAAATCACAGTGCAACCAATGTGTCCCAGAGTAAAACTTCATGGGTTTTGGCAACATTAGAATCATAGAATCAAGTTTTGGGGGAGGGTAGAGTGAGGCAAAGTCCTTATGTAACCATGGCTTAGATAGAACAGGTGCTTTTAAAATGCAAAACCAAACTTATTTATAATTTGCTCTGAACTTAGTTGCTATCTAGGCCTTAAAGACCTAATGCTGCCATTATAAATATTTGGGCAGACTTAAGTTAAAAGCAAAGAATTTAGCTTTTTAGTAAAAAAAAAAAAAGGCGAACAGGAGTGTCCACCATCAAAGCAATGATAAATCAAACTTTAAATTAAACAGTGCCAGTTCTATTTGCCAACACGCCAACAGTTACATGAGAGTGAAGTCAAAGTGCAGGTTCTTGAAGATTGCTTACAGTGATCTGCTTGCAGAGTTTGCAAATACAATGGTTTCCTCATTTGTTGAGTGACAGCTAATGCAGTAGCCTGGCTAATATACATCAGCCTTCCTTCCTGCAAGCTCTGAGGCAGGGTAACATCAATGGAGGAAATAGAGCAGGCAGTCTTGGGAGAGTAAATTGCCATCAATAATTTCTCTGATAATTGTTACTTTTCTCTTTTTTTTCCCTTTTCTTCACAAATTGTCCATGAATAGGTTATGGCTGAAATAATGTGCTGAAACTGAACAATTTCTGCCACTGTCTATCATGAACTCTTTTCTATGAATGTATGATTGACTAAGGTCAAGCAGCTTTGCCTACACACATATGTTATGTGTATTGTTTCTTTTCCATCATTGGTTGGCAGGAAATCTAAGAGTAAAGTCTTCTGGAAAAACAGCTCTAAAACCAAATTCTGAGTCTGTCTGCTGGTTGATTCAATTATATTTTGCTGTCTAAGCTTTTGGAAGTGCATTACGCGTTGCTTTCCAAGAGACATCATTCACAAGGAACCTGGTAACTCTTCATCTCAAAGGCTGAAGAAAATCATGAACTCAAGTGCAGAAGCCTTCAGATCCATCTTCCATGCCATTTAAAATGAGTAGTATTGCTCTTTGCCTGAACACTCTGGACAATACATTTTTCTTAGATTTTAGAATCAGGGATTACTGTAGATTAGGAAGTACCTCTGGAGGCCTCTATTTCAACCTCCTATTCTAGGCAAGACTCATCTCATATCTGGGTCAGTTTGCTTGAGGGTTCCCTCCAGCAGAGTTTAAGATATCTAAGAATGGAGAAATCACAGTCTGCCTGGACAGCCTGTTCCAGTGCTTAGCTGGAACACTGTGAAAAATGCTTCCTTGCAAATAGCAGAATTTTCTCTTACTGCAACCTGTGTCTGATGCTTCTCACCTTTTCACTCTGCACCCCTGAAAAGAATTTGTCTCTATCACTTCTATAAGCACACACCAGGAGTTAATGAAGTCTTTGGTTTTAATAAAAGCAAATATGAAATATTGGAAGCAATACCTGTCTCAGTAAGATTATGTCAGAAAGTGAGCTACTTATAAAATTAATCATTGGGATATTATCCTAGCTTCTAATGGCAAAATTCATCAGCACAAATGTCATTGTGATGAAATGAACATGAAAACATAGAAGTAAAGAGAGTAAACAGACATATTTAATGCACAGTATAGTTTCTATGTCTGTAGTGCTTCTTGTTGCAGCAAAGTTCTTCTCCTCTCCAAAATATCCTCACCCCAATGCCACCCCCGTGTGTGCATGCAGTGCTCACAGAACCTGTCTCAAATATCCTTGACTTTCTGCAATTTCCAATACTGTCACGGCTTTAAAAGAGTCCTGTACAGAACATCACAGACAAAGAAGCAAAAGCCCACCCTGTCCCACTGAAACTGCAGTGCCTTCGTTCTGTGGGAAGCAAATCTTTTCTCCATAGGCCACAGCAGAGGCAATGTGATAGCAGGATAATTTCAGAGTGGTTCACAGTAGTCCCTGCGACGCTTGTAATTGCCAAGGAGGATTTTTCAGATGAGGTTAGCATAGACATTGGGGATATACAGTTACAGAGTTATGGGCTTTAATGGTACCAGTGGTGCAGAGCACTCTCCCTGCTGGAGCCCTGGGGGACAGGGTTTGCTGATGCTGCTGTAGGGCACGGGGGTGGTAGTTTTCCATCCTCCTGAAGGCAATGTGAACACCAAATTTAGCTGTCCAAGGGAATTCTCAGCCCTCTGTCCCAGCTCCCCCTTCCCACACTGGGAACAGCAAGACCTCAGAATGGTCATTAATACTCAGACTTGCTAGTGTAAAATTAGTTTTACCCTTTATGGGGCACACTTGAAAAGGACACCAAATGCCTCAGAAGGCATGCTCAATTCAATTATTGCTATCAGTACTGACATGTTAATTTCTGAAAAAACAAGAATACACCAGTATCAAGTGATTCATTTCTGCATAGGCAAAGATTAAAAAACCCTGTTAAATACCAAAGCCCTTATTCTCCTGTGTGTGCTAACCTAGCCCTTCAAGGAAATTTTTGGCATGTGCGTCACTAATCAGACCCATTCTCATTACAGTACAGATGTTTTAGCACCTTTCCATAACCCTCATGGATCTCTCCTAGGCAATGAGTCAATAAGAGATTTTAAGTGAACTGCTCTATCCAGCTTGTGCATTAGGAGTCTGTGATGGGTCCCACAGGGAAAAGGAGGTCACAGGCAGAGCAGTGCTGGGTGCTGGCCCTTCATGGACAGTGGGATCTCCATTAATTACCTTGAATCCCTTTTAACCAACACTGTGAGCAGATGAGGGGCCACCATGTGGACCAGGAGTGCATGAAGGTGGGTTAAAGCAATCTTGGTTCATACCAGCTGTTGTGATTAATTCAGGCATCTGGAACAGGAGCTAAGATAAATTGTGTGCTGTTGTTGAATGGAGGCACTGGAATACTTTGCCCCAGATACTTAAACTACAGCAACCAGTGTAAAGCATTCTTTGCTGGCTCAGTGGTGACAAATTATTTCAGTTAGGTTCAGAGCTAACTGGTGTCTATTCCAGCTGGCATATGTTAAGTGCTAGGCACCTTCATTGCACTGTATGCTGATGTTAAATTATACTAAAAGAAGGGCTCTGTTAGCAGTCTGGCCATTGACTTTAATGAAATAGCTAATTTGACCATTTTAATTATGAGTTGAGGCAAAGCAAGAGCATAAATGTTAAAATATCATTTCATGCCAGTAGAGAGAAAAGTTGACATTTACCTTAACTAAGGACTAGATTGCTGAGAATGAAGGAAAGAGATAATGAGCAAATGTAAAGGAAAATAGGAATGAAAAGGTGAGACAATCTGAAAGCTGACAAGAACTAGAAGGACATGACCTGGAGCTAGAGAGGGCTGGAAAAACCTTCAGGCTGGGAGAACATGAGAAGTTTAGTGAAAAGGTTCCGTGTGCTTCTTTAGTCAGGAAGAATCTCGATGCTGAAAAATGGAGCCTCTGTTTCCTGCAGTTCTGAAACAAAGCATTGGATATCATACAGACAACAATATCTCTGGATTCTCTTCTGAATGGAATTATTTCTGCATTTATAAAGCTAAATTTGATCAAATTCCTACAGGAAGAGAAGCAGGCACAGTCTGTCTTTTTTTTGTTTGTTTGTTTAAATAAATAAAGCCATACTTTCATTGTGACAGGCTAACAGCTACAACAGGCTTCCAACAACGTTATCAGAAAACAGGTTTCTAAGAGAGAAGGAAAAGCAGGATTACACAATCCCTCCGATACCAGAAGCAGAGCAGAATTACCAAAGCACTGCAATTGCAAACCATTGTGGCACCAAAGTACCTCCTCCTCCACAGACTGAGTTCTTCTTTTGCTTTAGCCCTTCAAGAGGTGTGTGGACTTTATATGAATCATCCCTAAGTGAACTTGTGACATAGAAATGTTAACACTGGTCTCACATTGGTCTCACTGAGGTCTCACTCACCAAAATATTGATGCACAGAGTTGGCAGGGGTGTCAGTCACTCCCCCTTTGGTGCTCATTTAGCACTTGGATGGACATGGGGCTTTGAGTCCCCTGGCTATGTTTGAAGGTGGATGAATTTCCGCTTTATGTACCTTATGGCAGAGCCAAATTTTCCCATTCTTTTCTTTCAAACCATTTTTTTTTGTCCTTATCAAGAAGTAAATTGACTGCAGTGAGGTGTGTCAACACCTTTGCCCAAAAGCTGAGAGGTGCAAGTCACCATGAGAGCTGGGGCCTGGTGCTGCCATTCCCTAGCCAGAACTAACATGGGTCTGGGAAAGCTGCTGTTAATCAGCATCCTCACCAGGAGATCCTGAATGGTATCTGATGGGAATTCAGAGCTGGAGGAAAGTGTCTTCATCAGAAATTTCTCATGAGAATATGTTTCCTTACAAAAGAAATCCTTTGTTTCTAGTAAATTTAATAGCAATATTGCAAAAAGAGAATACTTGCCTCACATTAAAAATCTTTGTTCTTCTCAATCCAACAGAGAGAAATTCCCCAAGATCTTACAGTCTAGAGGACTCCTTTGATCTTCCATTAAAGGTATATAATATCTGACAATTTCAGTGGTTTATTGTCTGCGTAATTGGATGCGGTCAATGCATTGGGTCAAATTCCCAGCAGGTGTAAATGACATTGCTGGCAGCTTTGAAGCTTCGTTTTCTCCAGTTTCTGTCAGCTAAAGATTTTGGTTTGGCTTTGAGTTTATCATACAGTGGTTTGAAATCGTGTTTGTGTGGGCCTGGCTGGGGAGCAGTCTCAGGGAAATCTGGTCCCCATAAGTGCTGGACAGGCACTTGAGGGAGCAGGTTTGGCCTTTATGTCTGCATTGCTTTTGCCTGAGGTTTCTGATCTGCACGGGTTTCCCGTGAGCACCCGGTCAATGCTGTAATTTCTCTAAGATGCAGTTTCCTGTCTGTAAGATGTAATTCAGCACTGAATTTCTCCTCAGTCAAGTGATGCAAGGAGAAATCCATTAATGCAAGGCATTTGGGTAATAGGGTAATGGTGACTATGAGCATCAGGAATACCTGGATTTAGTCCTGCAGAGATGCACTCTTATATTTATACGGAGATAAGAGCCATGCTTTTCTATCTGTTACTGAACCATTTGACATTCTGTGTCGAAAAAGCACAAGACAGGGAAATAAATATCCTAATTCCAGTTCCACAGAAGAATCATGTGGAAATAAAGAATGGAAAATTGAAAAGTGCTGTTTTAACTTCTGTTGTCATTTGTTCTGCCAAGCTATGTGAAGGTTTTGAAAAATAAAAGTGCTATTTTGTGGCTCCTGCTCTCCCTCTGTAATCATCCCCTCTCTCTTCTCTAAAGCATCATGACAGTGTGTCAGTTAATAGTGATCTTACATAGAATTAAATTCTCCCTCTCTCCTCAGATCCCCCAGATTCAGCTCCAGGTCAGGCCTGGAGCTCCTGCCCTATTCCTTAACTGCAGAAGTTGTGCTAGGATGGATTTAATGACATTCATAATAGATGCTTTGGGCTACATCCTAAATGTCTTTTCATTCATTCTCATTCTCTGCTCATGCAAACTGCCAGTGAAACCAGTCATTTCCACCAAAACCAGACTTTGATTTTCTAGACCTCAAGACACACAGAGAATCAAGCCCTGAGGCCCAGAGGAGTGCAAAGAGCTGTCCCATGCTACACCAGCACCTTGCACGGTGGAACAGGAACATGGACCTCTGATGGCACCCCACAGAGTTCATCCCGAGCTTTTGTCTTATGTCGTGACAGAAGTGATTTTTCCTGAGGATTTGTGTGAGCTGGTGGCATCAGGGATCAGTAGGCAAACTGAATCCAGGACAGTGAGAAGCACGGAAAGAGGCACGGAGTCAGGAGAGGAAGAGCAAGATAAACAGAGTACGAGGGCCAGAGTAACTGCGAGGTGGGAGTAGAAGTTGAACGATGGCGGAGGATGTGATAACAGATGAGGCTGCTATAAGAAGCCTCAACTATTAGTAGTATATCAGTCTTCTGTTTTACTTAGCAGTGTGCTGGAAAGTGTGATGAATTCAATCTTGTGTAGCTCGTGGAGGGACGGTGCTGCGTACGTTTGAAATGCAGAAGGTGCCGTGATCTGAAGTGTACCTCAGCCCCTGTTCCACCCTGCACACCTGCCATTTGCTGCAGTAGGAGGTGGAGTGCAGTTTATTTCACAATATATGAAAAACATTCCATCATGTGCCCTGCTGCTCATACAGTTGCTAAGAGGATGAGATTTATAGTAAGTGGTCTTATGAAGCTATCAAGCAGCTTCATATTCAGAGCTCAGATTTCTGCCTTTTCAGTCTGCTCAAAAAAGGCCTTTTCAAGACTTTCCAATCTGCCCAATTGGTCTTTTCAGTCTGTCAGAAATTATTAACCTTGCCAAGGCCTGATCTTCAGAGAAAACCAAAAAGTCCCAAGCCCCTCCTTCCCCATCTCCTTTGCCTGATTCAGCAGGCCAGAAATATCATTTGCCATTTTCTCATACACTTTTGACCTGCAACTCTTGTGGGTTATTTAATGTGACTTCAGAGCAGGTTCAGCGAGGAAGAGCCCGGCAGCGCCCCGAGCACACACTGGAGCACCAGGGCCAGCTCCAGTCACGCTGCTTGGCTACCACCAACCACAAGCTTTTCACTGGCCAAGCAACATGGCCCGGGGCTGTGAGGAGGTGTGAACAGTCACTGTCTAGTTCAGCTGGCACCAGGTCCTGAAAGCAGTGTGGTTATCCAGCAGAAGCTGCGTGCTGCAGTCAGACAGCTTGCTTTGCTGGTGGGGAAAAGCCACTAAGCTTATGCAAAGCTCTGCTTTGCAGGCTGGCGTCTGCAGACACTTGTAAAGATGCTTTTCCACTATAGTTTAGCAGTAGAGAAATGCATCCACTGCAGACATAAAATTATTCTCAGGGAATGTCTATTTAAATAGCAAGTTTCCCTCCTAAACTGTCTTTTCAGGAGAATGGCTGGGAGGTGTGTTAGGGTTAATGCCCCTCAGCTACCGGCACACACCAAGGATTCTCCAGCTGCACTGAGGCAGACTGGGAACAGAAAACCGAGGAGCTGGTGGAGATCTGGTTCTCTTTTTTCCTTCTCACGTATCTTCTCTTGACACACAAGCACAGGCAAAAGTCTCTGCAGTGTTATGTCCACACAAGAAAAAAGCCTTAGCAAGAGATGTGCTCAGAAATCTTCAAGGCACACAGCTCAGGACAGAGTTCAGGTCCAAGGGCCCACTTTATTACGCCAGCATCATGCCAGTGATAACTTCACTGGACATAATGTGCCTTTCCCAAGAATCCCCTGGGTTTGGAACATTGCATGACAGACTATCTGTCCCCCTGGGGAAAATAAAATGCGGGTGCTATCTGTTCCCTCCTCTACTTTGTTGCCTTCAAGAGAAAATGCCAAGAGGATTCATCCAGAGTCTCCAGACAGCTGGAAAAGCTGCAGACACAGCTGAAGTGGACATTGATAAACATTTTCTGAGTTCTGACTGCAATTTTTTTTCTGCCCAGTGTCAAATGACTGATTGCACCATCTCCCTCCTAGCCCCACATTCTCAGCATCCAATTTCTCTGTCCACTTCTTTCCTCAGCCTCCTACACCTTCTTTCCAGTCTGCTTTTTCCCCCATCTAGGTTAGATCCCCTTTGTGATGACCTTTGCTGTCATTCTCTTCAGTCTCTTTGTGCATTCTGCCCTTATCACTGATCTTTTCTGTCTTGCAAATGAATATTGTGAGCTGTCAGTGGCAGCCATCCCTTTTCTTGACTGATCCTTCAGGACGGCCTTACTGAGCCTGGCTGGCAGTCGAGTATCTCTAAACTTTCTAGTAAGCACAGTTTTTCAACTTCAGTGAAAAATGCATTACACAGAATCACAGAATCACAGAATGGGTCAGGCTGGAAGGGACCACAGTGGGGTCATCTGGTCAAACCTCCCTGCTCCAGCAGGGCCATCCCAGAGCACAGGCACAGGATTGTGTCCAGACAGCTCTGGAATAGCTCCAGTGAGGGAGACTCCACACCCTCTCTGGGCAATCTGTTCTGTGCTTGGTCACCCCACAGGAAAGAAGTTCTTCCTCATGTCCAGGTGGAACTTCCTGGGCATCACTTGAAGCCTGGGCATCAGTTTCAGCAGGAACAGAGCCTGGTCCATGCTCTGAGCCCTCCCTGCAGACACTGACAGACAGGGATGAGGTCCCCTCTCAGTTGTCTCTTCTTGAAGAACAGGCCCAGCTCCCTCAGCCTTTCCTCATAAGAGAGATGCTCCAGTCCTTTAATCATTGTCCTCCAGTAGCCCAGATCCAGGAGCTCCATGCCTCTCCTGTCCTGAGGAGCCCAGAACTGGACACAGCGCTCTGAATGTGCCTCACCAGGGCTGAGCAGAGGGACAGGATCACCTCCCTCGACCTGCTGGCCATGCTCTTCCTGATGCAGCCCAGGACACCATGGGCCTACTTGGCCACAAGGGCCCTGCTGGCTCAGGGACAGCCTCTGCTGTCCAGCAGAACCCCCAGGTCCTTCTCTGCAGAGCTGCTTTCCAGCAGGTCAGCCCCCAGCCTGTGCTGGTGCCTGGGGTTATTCCTCCCCAGGTGCAGGATCCATTTACCTCTGCTGAATTTCAGACAGCTCTTCCCTGCCCATCTCTCCCACCTGACAAGGTTCTTCTGCACGGCTGCACGTCTCTCGGGGGTATCAGCCACTGCTCCCAGCTTTGTGTCATCAGCAAACTTCCTGAGGAGGCATCTGCCCCTTATCCAAGTAATTTATGACTAAGTAAAACAATACCAGGCCCAGTATTGAACCCTGGCGGTATTGTGGATTGTCAAGCAAAGCCATGGGTTCTCAGAATGATGAGATTTGACACTGCGCAGGTATAAAGGCAGCAGGATCATGCTGAGTTGTCAACTTTGGCAGCCAAGAGACACAAAACCACAGAAATTCTTGCTGTGTTGTGAGCATCCACAAGGAAGAAACACTGTCCCAAAGCACTGCCCTGTAATAATCAGGATATGGCAATCTGCATTTGGTTCATGCTCTGCCACTAATTCATTTGTTGGGCTTGTAACCATATAACAATGCTGTGCTTCAGAGCAACCATTTGCAAACTGAGAGTAGTACTTACTGAATCACAGGCATGTTGTGAGGCTCCATCAATCAATTGTGGTTTTAAAAGGAATCTCAACTCCTGGCCCAAAAGTGTAAATCATCATAATTTATATCCTTGTTAGAATTTTTTTATACAGGACTTTTTTTCCTATTCTTTTCTCATAACAAATGTACACCAGGTCAATTCTCAGCGGGTTACTCCTGATTTAAATGTATGTAAGAGCTGAGAAGCAAATGTCTCATCTTCAGACAGAGGAAGGCTCTTAATAATGTAGCCATTTACACACCCTCGAAAATGGAAGCTGCTTAAGAGCTTTGTTTGACTTCAACAGCAGGAAAATGTGCACCTCACTTTGCTCAGCATCAATCCTTTTTAGAGCACACTGTGTGTTTACAAGCTGTCTTGAGCACTGAAATTGATTTTAGATCTGGGCAGTTATTAAAGGTTCACTTTCCTTCCCTCCTCCAGTTTCAAACTAAGTGATAATACGAGGTGGTGGGAAATCGTCTCCATGAGCTGGTACTGCCTTTGCCCTGACTCTCAGTTTCTCAGGAAAGGTTTCCACTGCAGTAAATATCCTGCCTGATCTCTACCAGTAACACTATAATCTTCCTTTCAAAGAAACTGTTTAGCTTTGAGTGTACATACAGGTTGGAATTTATTTTGGAAAATACCTGTAAGAGAACCTGGCACAGCTAAATGTAATCGAATTAGCTGAGGTTTAAGCTGCTGCTATGGTCTTACTTCCATTTCAACACAGTCAGATACAGTAATAACAATGTTTAGGACCAGCTTTTTAATTGCTAGTCAGTCTAACCACTGTCTGAATTTGGTGAGATAAAACTGACACTTCCAGCATGTCTGAGGAGATGAGGGAAGAGGCTTTTCTTCTACTTGCTCTACAACAGATTGTCTTGGTTGGCCTTAAGGCATCCTAGGTAGAGTTCAAAGTAGCATCCCCAGTTGGAGTATTCAGGGATTATGTTGGAGTATTCAGGCCATGGACCACTGAGGCAGCTTGGCAAGAGCTGCAAGTGGAGGCAGTGGGGACACCCCACCAGGTGCCATCGAGGTTTGTGTAAGATCCAGGCTAACACTGCAGCTGGGTACCCCAGCTTCCACAGGCCGTCTCTGCAGCTTTGGTAAAACTCTCTGCTCCCTGCCTGAAAAATGGTATATGCAGGAGTAAAATGTTGGTTGGGAAAAGTGTTTCCATTACTGGGAGGCAGTCAGGTCATAAATGATGGGAGTAGAGGCCAGAAAAAATATGTTAGAACAAAATGCACTGTGAAAATTATGGAGGTAAATGGAGGGTGAGTGTATTCATGTGTCCTCGAATTGGAAAAAAAAATAGAAGGCGGTGTGGAAGACCCCACTCAATCTCTTCCAGATAAAAAGGATGAGTATACATTAACCATTTATTCCAAGGAGATAAAAGCTGGATCCTGCTGTTCAAGAAATCGACAGAGAAAAGTAGGATAAACCAGAATACTTCATTCACATTTTATTCAGCGTTATTCTAAATATTCTAAGCAATTTTTTTCTGGACAGAACAGGACAATTCCACAGCAAATATACACGATTGCTCCTATTTTGCCTTTACTGTGGCATTGCATTAGTAACAGTTGCAGCTTATTGCACTAGCCAGCAAGCTCCCTCAGCAATTGCTTCCCTTCTTCAGTGGTGATTTTAATGAAGTGCACATTTTCCACCAATTCATTCAGAAATTGTTGCACCAAAATACAGTACCCGTTGCTGCAGGAAGATGTCTCTCCCGGAGCTCTGCATCTTTGCAGCTCAGTTACCTCTGGTGGTGATGGCGAGGGCTGTACCTGTTCAGGGATCTTCTCTTCCACCTTGCCACGGTTTTCCTCAAAGACTTATTCTTAATCAGGGGCAGGTTTGGTATGTGAGGTATTCATCTAAAATATGCATTAAATATCACATTGAGGCATCAGCTGCAGTAAATCCAAAAGCGACAGTCACACTGTGAGCATTTGGCAATCTACAAATAGAGCTGGAAGTCACAGCGGCTCGGGAAACTTAGACAGAGTCGATTCAGTAACAAATGCATCCACATCCAACACCTTTGCTGCATTAATTCCTCCAAGCAGCTCGCTCCTCTATAGTGTGCCTACAAGACGTGCATACATTACCGTCAGTGACTGATGCCGTCCCCGTGGCTGCTCATGTTTAATGAAAGCTTTGTGCCTATATATAAATTCTCTGCTTGAGTGAAATATCTTCCAAATCCTTCACAGCAGTTCTGGAAGAGACCTTTGGCTTGTACGCTGAGAAGTGAACTCACCCTTTCTGCCACGCACAGGCTCTGCAGAATAAAAATGATACATGAGGATAAAAATAGAACAGAAGAGACTATTTAGGTTGGACCAGATGCTCACATTCCTGCCACCTAGGTGGATTTAATATTAGTGAATTCCCTGCAAAAAGAAACGAGTGTGGGAAAAATACAAAGCGTAGGTCTGATCCTGTTCTTTTTTTTCTCCCACGTGTGAAGTTGCTTCACACAAGCACCCTCTCCCTAAGTCAATGAGACTCTTCGTGCATGTTTTCTGTCACTGCTGATTACTTTCAAGAGGACTGTCATGTTGCAGGCACAGGGGGGATGGAGGCAAGAATTAAAGCACCAGTCCCCTGTTCCACCTGCTTCTGCACAAACACTGCCTGACGAAAGGAATGCTGTTGAATCATGTGAGTCCTGCCCGAGTGTATCCAACAAAGGTTGCACTCCTTTGAACATCAATGGGAAAAAGGTACAAAGACTAAAATGAGAGCTGCATGGGGAAGGTTCCCTCCTCCATCATTTTCCTGAGCTACTGCTCTGAGGACACAGGTGCATTCACCCAGTAACCTGAGCTCGGCTTCCTCTTGCACTCGGTCGACTGAGTCCATGGTCCACAAGCACTTCAGTCACTGTGCAAATGCACACAGCTGGCAGAAGCAAAGGACATGAAGAGAGCTTGTGAAGCTAAAGGGAAGTCTGACTCCTTACAACCCAGTCACTAATGCTTGTCACCATAATCTTTGCATTCCTGATAACAGCCTGATCCAAAGGCCACCAGACCTGATAGATGTGGCTATGACAGGCTTTGAGTCAGGCATTGCATTTTTAACTCAGCCACTTCCCAGTTCTTAAAATTGCAACATTTACTTTGCTGCTGCAGCTGCATTGTGAAGGACAGACTTCATTCATGGCCAGATCATTTAATGAATGAATTTCGTAGACTTGCAGGGAAGAATTTTTATGGGGCACCTCTGGTGATCCTTAATGACTGAAATTGCAGTGTCTTTCTTAGGTATTGCCAGTCTCACTAGGTACTGGAATTACTGCAGATCTGCAGCCCTCCTCTCATGTGAACAGCATGGCAACGACTACTCCTTGTGTGTGACCACCTTCCATGAATTGTCACTTAAAAAACATCCACAGCAAAATTCAACACAGTGACTCTTTTATGGTAGTAATTCAAAGAAAACCCCCAATGGGCCAGAGACATTTTACAGGGCAAAGTGAGCCAGTGCTACACCTCTGCCTTGCTTATCTGTTACACATGGACCCTCTTCCTCTCATGTAGTAGGGATGTGAGAGCCACATGGAGATGTCATTTGATGGCTCTGCACTGGGAAGAGTGGCTAAAAATGGGGCTACCTTCTTGAACTTCAGTCTTTACCAAGCCCTGATGGCACAGGGGCATTGCAGAGTGTGTTCTCTGTTCCAGACCAGAGCCTGGCAACCACTGAAGGAAGCTTGGTCTAAACAGATAAAAGGGAGTGCTCTTCCTGCTCTGAATAACAGATCCATTGGTGCGTTCATCTTTGGGGAGGATGAGAATTTGTCTTAGAATCATAGAATTGCAGAATGGTTTGGGTTGGAAGGGGACCTTGAAGATCATCTCATTCCAACCCTCTTTCCATGGACTGGGACATCTTCAAGCAGACTAGGTTGCTGAGAGCCCCATCCAACCTGGCCTTGGCTTGAATTTTTGCTGAGGATGCAAAAAATTTCAGCTGGGTTCAGGAAGAGGGAGGACAAGTGCTTGGGAGAAAGAACCGTCATGAGTCACTGGATAGAGAAACTGAGAACTCAGAAAATCCACTGATTTAAATAGTCTGAGGGAGACTTGGGAGAGTATTTAAGGAGATGAAAAAGAACGACACATACTTGTTCCATTTGCTTTTCTCCCTTGTGCCTGTACAGCCTCCGTGGATGAGGGGCTTCTGGGCTCAACGAACCTCAGCCTGAATCAGAACAGCTGTTCTGGTCATCTTCTTGCCACCATTTTCAGAGAAATAAAATGGTTTCTTAATAACCTGTGTTGAAAAATAAACAGGTCCGTTCTTCTTTTTAGTATTGATCATATTTTTCAGTTATTTTTCTTGTTTTGATGCCTTTTTTCCTTTTCTGGTTTGTTGTGACTCCTGTGGTTCATCTGGAAGATGACTCATGGACTGACAGCTCTCAGCCCCTTCTTGCACAGAGAGAGACATCAGATTTCTCTCAAGCAGACCTTTTGTCAGGTCCAAAGGGTGGAGTGGAGAGGTTCACAAAAGCAACTCAGAATCCAGGTGCCTTGCTGCTGGCTCTTGCCTTTGTTGCAGAGTGAACTCAAGATGAAACAGCAGAGCTGCTGTGACAGAACAGCACCCACATGCTCTTACCTAAAACGCAGGAGATTTCAATTCCCCTTGGCTTTTTGTGGAGACAGTAGGTGCAGCTTTGGGTTAGAAGGGCTGTCAGCAGCCAGGGCACCCACTGCACAGCTCAGAGCTGTCTTTCAGCCCATGTTCTCTCCCTCAAGCTAGACTTAACCCAATACAAGCTAAGTTATGTTGTCCCTTTGAGTTAACTTTCCTTTTGTGACTAAACATGGTTTACTCCCTTGGTAGCTCCACCTATAGCAGAATAAAAGACTCTTTTTCTTTTTTAATCTTATGGAGAAAATTTTTGTCCAGGAATTTTTAGTCACTTCCGTCTATATTAAAGAAAAGCTCTTAACTCACCACTTACCCCTCCAATCCTTTCCTGACAGAGATATTTTCTAGATTCTTCATTTTTAAAGTTTCCTTTTCTTTCAGTCATGCTGTACAGCTCAGGTCCAAATCCTGCACTCAGTCCAAAAATGAACTTTCTGTTCCTGGGTGTGTCTCTGCCTCTCACTTGGGTGAAGCCAGCTCAGCCTGGCACTTCAGCAGAGCCTGTAAACTGAGCCATAGACCATCCTGCCCAACATCAACCCTTCTCCGTGGAGTTTGCCTGACAGCTTTGTTGCAGATGAAAAGATTGAAGGACACTCCTCTTTGCAAGTTATTTGCTCTGTGGCTCAAATATTTATATGGTGTTGAGTCTGGATGAGCAAAGACTGGTCCTTGGAGTGGTGGGTACTTCCTTGGCAATAGGGTCAGCAAAAAAGAAAACTCCAGATTCTTATGGATGTAAATAGATGTTTAAAAAAATGACTGCTACTTTTCTCTAAGCAATGTTAAAACCTTTGTGAGTACACAGGACTGCAAATATTTCCTGTTCCACAACCCCAGTAAAATGTTAATACTCAGATATTTCTCCAGAAATCAGCATCTTGTCACTGCCACTTGATCAGAAGAAGACTCTGAGCTCATGGCTGTGCCTGCACCCCCACAATGTCACACTGCTCTGTGCCCTAAGTCCCATGGAGACCTCATCCCTTCCCAGCTGCACACAAGCCCCACTTTGCCCCCACTCTAACCATCACTTTCAGCTAAAGGTTAATCACTCCAAGGGACGTTTCCATCCAAGCTGTTGCCTGCAGGTTGCAGTCCCTGCCCGAGTTCTATTTTTAGACCATCTCCTTCCTTGCTATTGATCCCAGTCACCCTCTGTTAATTAGATACACACAACACACACGGCATTTGCAACTCATTTATCAATTCTGTTCAGCACCTCCCTCCCCTGAGATGTAATTTGGAGCCCTCCTTGAATCATGCTATTGATCTTTCCCAGCAACTTTGCTATAGGATTCTCTGTGTTGCAAACTATTTATAGATTCCTCTTCTCCTGTTCTCCCTTGAGGAATCAGAAATGGGCAAAGGTAATCAGACTTCTATTTTTAAGGAGTTGATCGAAACCAGATATTTCCTCTTTTCTCCACCTTTCCCCTCCTTTCCCCTGTTGCTGATCTGCACAGGCTTCTTTTGGCAGGTGAGACCTCCTTGTTCCATGTGGTGCTGTAACAATTCTGGTAACACTCAGGTGGTGTGATTCAGAATTTGCCCTGGGTGAACTCTTGTTTGCTGAATTGATAAAACAAATTCTTCCTCCTTCCCTGCATCCAGGAGTTTCCCAAAGGGCCTTGTGACCAGTTTCATCTGCTCAGCTTGGGGTGCACCTTTCAGAGGGCTTCAGTCTTGGAGACTGACTTCTGATCTGATCCACCTGCAAGGCACTGGGTTCCCGTTGCCCCCTCATATCTCAGGAACGGTATCCAAAGGCTTTAGACAATGTATAGCCAGGAGTGAGACAGACAGAGTTGCTTTTACGGGTGGAGAGTTACAGTAATGAGCCCTGTGATCCTAGGATTTGAGAAAGACCTAAACCAAGGGAGTGTAACCTGAGGCTCAAAGAAATCAGGACCAGCTCAGCCTTCACTGAATAAGGCTGAAAATCCCAGCTCTAACACAGGAGTATGCCTACAGTTATGGGCAAGGCAACACCAGGAGGGATGGCCTTGTCTCAGAGAGTACATAAAAGCAGCCTCAGGCTCCTGTGGTAACACCTGCTGCTGGAAACCTGATGGTGAAGTGAGAGGCAGGCTGTGACCTGAGGGATTGCATCCTCCCCAGGGTGGTGGCTCAGGAGCCATGGGGCTGGGGGTGGACCCTGTGGAGCCAGGCTGGCTCCTCTGAACCATTGGGAACATTTTGCTGCATCTATGTAGGTTGTATGTAATGAGCACAGAACCACATAATGGTTTCAGTTGGAAGGAACATTAAACATCATCCAGTTCCACCCTCGTGTCATGGGTCTGAGTGCATGCCTGTGCTTGGGGTATATGCTGAGGTTGGGGAAGGGGCTGTGCTGCATGTGGGAGGCGTGTGGAGGGCCGTGGCATGGGCAAGTTTTGGAGTGTCTGATGCTCTGGTGCATTTGGCTGGGAACGTGAAGGAGTTTTGATGTGTGGGGCTGGGGTGTGTGTGGCTGTGGTGTGTGGAGGTCAGTGTACGCATGTGCGTGTGTGGGGTGCCTGAGCGGAACTGCAATGTGTGGATCTCCGTGTGCGTGGAGCGTCAGCACAAGATGTGAAGGTGTGGTGTGTGACTGTGGGGTGTGATGCCTGGGGTGTGTAGGGCTGTACAGGTGTGTGCATGGGGGCCATAGTGAGTGATGCTCACGGTGCGTAGGGCTGTGTGTGTGTGTGTGTGTGTGTGTGTGTGTGTGTGTGTGTGTGTGTGTGTGTGTGTGTGTGTGTGTGTGGTCGGTGGTGTGCAATGCTCAGGGTGTGTAGGGCTGTACACGCGTGAGTAGGACTGTACAAGTGTGTGCATAGGGGCCATGGTGTGTGACACGGTGTGTAGGGCTCTGTGTGTGTGTGTGGTCGGTGGTATGCAATGCTCAGGGTGTGTAGGGCTGTACACGCGTGAGTAGGACTGTACAAGTGTGTGCATAGGGGCCATGGTGTGTGACACGGTGTGTAGGGCTCTGTGTGTGTGTGTGGTCGGTGGTATGCAATGCTCAGGGTGTGTAGGGCTGTACACGCGTGAGTAGGACTGTACAAGTGTGTGCATAGGGGCCATGGTGTGTGACACGGTGTGTAGGGCTCTGTGTGTGTGTGTGGTCGGTGGTATGCAATGCTCAGGGTGTGTAGGGCTGTACACGCGTGAGTAGGACTGTACAAGTGTGTGCATAGGGGCCATGGTGTGTGACACGGTGTGTAGGGCTCTGTGTGTGTGTGTGGTCGGTGGTATGCAATGCTCAGGGTGTGTAGGGCTGTACACGCGTGAGTAGGACTGTACAAGTGTGTGCATAGGGGCCATGGTGTGTGACACGGTGTGTAGGGCTCTGTGTGTGTGTGTGGTCGGTGGTATGCAATGCTCAGGGTGTGTAGGGCTGTACACGCGTGAGTAGGACTGTACAAGTGTGTGCATAGGGGCCATGGTGTGTGACACGGTGTGTAGGGCTCTGTGTGTGTGTGTGGTCGGTGGTATGCAATGCTCAGGGTGTGTAGGACTGTACAAGTGTGTGCATGGGGGCCATGGTGTGTGACACTCACGGTGTGTACGGCTCTGTTGGGTGTGTGCAGTCGGTGGTGTGCAACGCGGGATGTGTAGCTCGGGTGTGTGAAGCTCGGGGTGTGCAGGGCTCTGCCTGTGTGTGTCGGCGGCGTGCGGGGCTGTACGTGGCAGTCTGTGGAGGGGCGGCGGTGCGCGGAGCTGCGGTGCGGTAGAGCTCTGCGTGGGGCTGCGGAGCCGCTGTCCCCCGGGGCGCCGGGGGTGGCACAAACCTGTCCCGGCCGCCTCGCCCGGCTCCGCTCGAGGGTGGGAACGGCTCGGGGCTGTCCCTGCGGGAACAGCA
>VWZT01015559.1:157311-214843 GCA_013397055.1 Pachycephala philippinensis | reverse complement strand
TGCTCCCCTGCTGTGGCTGCTGCGGCCTGTCGGAACCCCGGGCGGCCAGGGGGGGACATGGTCCCCTCACTCGCCCCTTGCTGGCGGCCATGAAGAGGCAGAACGTGCGGACCCTGTCCCTCATCATCTGCACGTTCACCTACCTGCTGGTCGGGGCTGCCGTCTTTGATGCCCTGGAGTCCGACAACGAGATGCGGGAGGAGGAGAAACTCAAAGCCGAGGAGATCCGGCTCAAAGGAAAGTACAACATCACCAGCGAGGACTACCGGCAGCTGGAGTTGGTGATCATGCAGTCCGAGCCGCACCGCGCTGGAGTCCAGTGGAAATTCGCCGGCTCCTTCTACTTTGCCATCACGGTCATCACGACCATTGGTGAGTGACTCCCCTCGGGGAGGCCCTGTGGGGTCAGGGCCGGGGCTGGGGCAAAAGCTTCTCGGGCTGGAAGAAAGGGAGAGGGTCAGGGAGGCTGTGGCATGCAAAGGTGTCTGTGCTGGATGAGTTTTTTTGCTTCCCTCCCGTGTTATGTAATTTAATGCTCTTTCTGGGCACTTGTTGGACTTGACGGTGTCCCGCACCTCTTCTCTTGGAGATGGATCCTCCGTCTCTTGTGTGGGCTGGAGAAGAGTGGGGCTGGTCTGGCTAGGGGCATTGGCACTGGCCTGCTGGCTACCATGGTGCTGTGGCTTGGATGGTAAGGAAGAGGGGGAAGAGGCAGGGTGACGCTCCTGGGGTTCCCCTCAGGAAGAAGGCCCTGTTGTCACACTCCTTCTTCCACCTTAAGAGACACGGGGAAAACTTAGGGAAAAGGCAGCTGGAGGAGAATGAAAATGATAAGGGCATGGGAACTGGATCAGCTGGGAAAGCCCTTAATGTAGCCAGGCATGGATAGACCTGCTTTTGCAAACTTTGTTTTAGTGTTGGCAAGGGCTGTGGTGGTGGTTCCCACAGCTGTGGTCAAACGCCGGGCATTGCCAGTACGTTCCTGGAGTTTTTATTGCAGCTGGAGTGTCTGATGTGACAACAGGTCACAGTCTGCGTTTCCCCTTTGCGGGCACATGGTCTGACAGGCAAAATGATGCCTCCTGTCACATCCGTGCTGCCCAGCTTCCCAGATGTGCCGCTTCCCAGGACGGTCAAGGGACAGTCAGTGGACACAGCCACGGGCTGTCAATTTGTACTTCCCTGCTTCCCGCAGCTAAAGCCGAGCATTTGTCACAAAGTTTGCTTCTCTGCCATAAAAATAAATACCACGGTGATTAGAGGCTGCGGAGTGCACACAGAACTGTGCTACAACTCTGTCTTTGGCTGGATGAGCAGGTTTGCTCGTGCTGGTTTTGTGATCTTTAAGGTAGGTTTACTAAGGCAGTTGATAATGTTCTTCCCCCAGAACTTCTAGATGTTCCCCCCTAACATCTGTGGAGACTGGAAAAGACCTCTCTAGCTCAGTGGCTGTTTGATAGTGCGTTATACGGAACAGGACACGAAAGTAGCTCTTTTATTAATACAGAAGGACTTGGTCTTTTTGCCATTTAGGGATTGTTACAAGAATTTTTCACACTGCCACCTGAAGATACCGAGTTTTCAGCAGAACATGCTGTCCGCTGCCCTTTGAGAAGTGTCTGCTTATGCTTGTATTTGTCTATATTCTACCTGGGGCAGTAAAAAATTTTCTTTGAAAGACCATCTGACAGTAGAAAGCCTATTTGCCCTTACAAAGATAAGATTTTTTTAAGGGTTAATTTCCTCTTCCTTTCTGTTATTGGATACATGAATACAAATACATATATTAAGAGGTTATGGAATACAAAGTAGAATGCTACTTTGGCTGATGATTTGTATTTCCCGCTGTTCATTACGATGTCAGAACTCTCTTTCCTCCTTTGACCACTGAGTCTCTCTTCCCCAGCCTGTCTCTTGCCACTTATTTGTGCTAAGTGAATACTGCTCTGTCGTGCTCCTCTGTGTTACAACAAGCCTTCCACACACACGTCTATGTACTCACGGTGCCCTGTACTCCTGCCTAGGAGCTGCCTGCAATACTTGCTGCGTTCTTAAGCGCTGTTGGTGACAGGTAGAAAGGGTTATTTGTACAGTTGTTTGCTGTTTTGCTGGTATTTTACCTGGAAACAAGTACAACTTGCTTGGGAAGTTGTAGCATTTTCTCCTTCAAAGGGCTGGGATTTGTTTAGCAAGCTCGGAGTACCTCAGCATGCAGAGGACAGAATGCATTTCTATAGGCAGAGGCGCTTCGGGATATATGAATTGTTTAAATTTAAAAATGTGTATAGCAACAGGGAACCACTGGGAGGAAGAGCGATAATAAAGAATGGTGCAGAAAGACAGACATTCTGTAACGATTGTTCATTTGGGAAGCTGTGCTCTGGGAGGATATCTGATCCGTCTTTCAAAAGTTTATTAATAGTTGCTCTCTGCATCTTGCCAAATGCACTTCTATTTTTTGTACCATCTCTTCAGTACTAAAGTGGCTTCATGATGTTATCTGATCTACTGCAAGTCTGTAAAAGTAATCATGGAAGGTTTTTCTTTACTTTCTAATTTATCCTAAACTAATTTGTCTCATGGATGGGAAAAAAAACCCCTACTTTCTTTGTTTAAGTTCTTAGGAAAATAAGAGTTCTTACCTAGGTTTTTTTTTGTACAGGGAAGTGGTCTAAAATGTTCATATTAATCTTTTGTGCTGGTTCTTTTTTTTTCAAATATGTGTGTATGCTCTCATACACATCTATCTCCCTCTAAAACCTTCTGGATAGACTTCCAGAAGCACATGCATTGGTGAGCATGCTGTACTCAGCAGGTACTCCTGCAAAAGTGTGTCTTAAAAATCATCGCAGGCTGACTTTTAAAAGAGAATTAACAAAGACCTTGCCTAATCTGGAAGGGTACCTCTATCTCCACAAAACTTCCCTTCAGAGAAAACAGTGATAGGAATCAGCGGACCACAAAGTTAAGCAATATGCATATGGTTGCAGACTAATTTATGTCTAACTTAATTGTACTCCATGATATTGCCGTGCTAGCAACATGTCTGGAGTGATTACCTCTTCGCTGTGCTGATTTCAACTACTGTGGCTTTAATTTAATCAAAGGCGTTTATGGTTGGCCATGGCCCATCAGTAGCCGGGAAGAGGCTGGTCCTTCTCTGCCAGTGCTGGGGGACAGGTGTCCCCAGACCGTGGGACAGGTGCCCCATTGCCCCTGAGATGAGGGCCTGAAGAGACAGCTCTGGCAGCGCTGGTGCTGAAGGGACAACTCCGGCAGTGCCACCAGTCTGTGGTGCTGAAAGGACACCTATGGCAGTGTCCATGGTACTCAAGGTGTAAGTCCGGCAGTGTCCCACTCCATGGTGCTGAGGGACAGCTCCGGCAGTGTCCCACTCCATGGTGCTGGAGGGACAGCTCCGGCAGTGTCCCCAGTCCGTGGTGCTGAGGGACAGCTCCGGCAGTGTCCCCACTCCATGGTGCTGAGGGACAGCTCCGGCAGTGTCCCACTCCATGGTGCTGGAGGGACAGCTCCGGCAGTGTCCCCAGTCCATGGTGCTGGAGGGACAGCTCCGGCATTGTCCCCAGTCCATGGTGCTGAGGGACAGCTCCGGCAGTGTCCCCACTCCATGGTGCTGGAGGGACAGCTCCGGCAGTGTCCCCAGTCCAAGGTACTGGAGGGACAGCTCCGGCAGTGTCCCACTCCATGGTGCTGGAGGGACAGTTCCGACAGAGCCCTCGGGCTGTGGTGCTGAAGGTTCGGCTCCCGTCCGTCGCTGCAGCTCCGGGCTCCCCTCCTCGGGCAAGCTCTTCAGCTTGTTGCTTCCCGTGGAAATGCATCATTAAAGACCTGTTTGGAAGGGACCATGAAAACCTGGAACTCTCCTGTGTGAGACGAAGTGCTGAGATTTGGTCAAGTCTCTCATTTTCTCTAATCCATGGCATTTGGCTTTTATTGGCGGGTGGTTGGGGGTTGTTGCTCACTTGTCGAGCTGAGTACTAAACAAAAAAGTGAGGGCTAATCAAGTATATGGAAACAGGGTTTTTTTTAACCTGGGGCAAAACGTATTTTTCTGCTCTCCAGGTGCAATGTTCTTGTNTTGAATTTTTTTTTTTTTTTTTTTTTTTTTTTTTTTTTTTTTTTTTTTTGTTTTACCAACACAACAGTGGAAAGGTTGACAACAGCAGGTGCTACAACATTCGGCGAGTCTGCTCTTAAAATCACTTAGCAGAAAATCATCCTTCCCTCCCCTCCTTACCCCCCAGCTTCTACAAAGCTTTGGTTATGTTTGGATTCTGTGAAAGTTTTTAGGTGATCAAAAAGAGCTAATAAGCTTTTCTTGGCTCTCACCAGGTGCTGAGTTTATTTCAGGATTGTTCTTGTTTCGGAGTCAGCTACTATGAATTCCTATCCATTTCCAGTTACACAGTCAAAATGATGAAAAAGAGTGGTTTAATGAAGTTCTTCATCCAGCTATTTATCTTTTACGAGATACACTGTAGAATATGCCACAGAGTTCGTCTAAAGGCTTGATACTATGAATGAAAACACCAGCTTCCAAAAATAAAGGGTTATTTCTAGGATTCCTAGTAAGTAAGACCCTTTTCTACAGGTCTATAAGAGTCATTAAACTCTTTCTGTGTAAGCAGGTGTCAACACTGTCAGAATGTGTTATTGGTATGGATATCGCTCTATCATTTAGGCCTTAAAGGGTGATAGTCATACTTGATTTAACACCACCGAGCTCTAGTAAACACTGAATATTTCTGGAGGCTTGTGCAGAATGCAAAGAACTGAAAGCTGTTTGTGTCACCCTAAAATGAACTGAAACAACAAACAGATTGAAGATTGTTATTTATTTATTTTTTCCCAAGAAGTGACTGTAAGGGGAGCAAAATTTAGGCAGTTTGTGTTGTGAATTATGAGTCTCTTTTTCTAGCTTTTAGGCCTTTGTTTTAATTTTTGATTCTACTACAAGCAGTGACTGAACTATTCAGACAAAATACTTTTTTAAAGAATGCCGTGCAATACCTGTAACGGTGAATGGAACATCCCCTATTGACAGCTGGTTGGCTGCTGAGTAGCCAAACACTCGGGAACTGTCTGCATCCAGATGAGGACATTTCATACTTCTGGCAGATGGTGTCCTGACAGGGAGTTTGAACCTGCATTAATGAACTAAGCAAACACATGCTTAAATCCATTTTGGGATAGTGGTTGAGTCTCAGTGTTCTTTCTCTGCATCATTTTACCCTTCTGTAAAATGGGTGTAAAAACACCAGCTTGGTAGTACAGTGACGTCTCTAATTTGGGTTAGAAAAAGATCGAAGTGTTCTCACAAGTGAATTATTTTGTCTGTGTTGCTCCTCCTGTAAGATCAGCCTCTGGTGTTTTGAGCCTGCTCTTGGTTTTTGATGGATGGTAATATTTAGAGCCATTGAAAAGGTTTGAGTAGGGAATCGTGGCAGATGGACAACCTACAATAGAAAGAAAAGAAAGGAAGAAAACAAAACATGTAAAGGAAGAGACTGAGAATAAAGACACAAATGTTTTGGTCAATTAACTGCTGCATTCATGACTTGCCAGGATCGTGAAGGTCGTATCTCATACAAAAAACCAAACAAGCACACAGCAGATTAAGCCAATCAATTATTAATAAACTCAGGTGAAAGCAGAGAGATTTTCTGGTGAGACAAATGCGTGCAGATACACTGAAGTAACAAATCTCTTCATTCATAACATCTGAAGCTTTAGTGGAGAATACTGGATGATCAGGACTTGAATATCTGCTGGTGGTATGTCCCAAGCAAGAAGGAGGTGAGCTGCAGTGAGCCCCATGAAGATGGACTGTGTGTCAGGTTTTGCTCCCCTGCATAACTAAAATAGTCTGCAAGATTGTTTCACACCATATTCAGATCATATTGCCTGATGAAAATTTTAAAAAAAATCCAAAATAGTGTTATGCCAACAGAGGAGACTTTGAGGCTACTTTGCTCACATTTGTGGAAAAAGTTCTTGAGTTCTTGAAAACTGGTTTTGCAATGATACCTCACATTCCTGCCAGAGGCACTTTAGCAAAAGCTTTTTAGAAATCACTGATAAGCACGTAAAAATTACAGCTCAGAATGATGTTGACCTGCAACTTCCCACTGTATGGCTTATTGGCAGTGCAAATGTGAGAGCTGGAAAACAATTTTGGGGAAATACTGAGAAACCTCTGGCCACTGAGCTAGATGGAGGTGTCTGCAGATTTCCTTACTGTAACAGCACTGGAAAAAATAGTGTCTTATAGATTTTTAGGACTTGGTGCTCTTTCACTTCCTCACTATTCATAACTTCTTTCTTTACCTGAAGCAAGTGAGATTTAGATTAAGCACGAAGAAAACTCTTCCCTGCCATCAGGATGGTTGTGTGCAGGTAGAGACTGCCTGAGGAGACTGCTTTAAAAAGAGATTAGACAAAAATCTCCCAGGAATGAATAAGCTGTACCTGCTTTTGCCTTTGGGGAGGAAGATGGACTGCTCGACCTCTTGAAGTCTTTATCAGCCTTCTGTTCTATGATTTTTTGAATCTTCTCTTTTTTTCCTACTTCTTAAGCCCTAATAGTTCTTGGGTTAACCTGTTTTTTGTGAAGATCTTTGAAATTCTATTTTCTCCACTTTATGGTCTTTGCTTATTGGTTATTTTTCTAGACAGTAAACCCATTTATGTACCTTTGCAGGTGTCAGAACAGAAATATCTGTGTTTACCCGCAGTCAAGGTTACAAGCTAGAGGTGTTGGTGAGTGTTTTGGGAAAGAAGTTAGCTGAAGGAGAAGATGATCCTGCTGATATGAGGATGGCAAGCAGAAGTTCACGGGGCAAAACCGGGAAGGTGTTTTTGACTAAGAACAAGGAAAGAATTTTCTGTTAGCAAAGGACTAGTATCTGCTTCGTCTAAAAAGAATAAAAATCCTTTTGCTTTCTCTTGGGACAGCTTCACAACTATGAGGCTTGACCAAAGGAAAAATTAATTAATGGAGAGCTTGGCTGTTGGACATCATGAGTTTTGGGACAGATGTTGCTGGTCTGGCACGAAGGACAGCTGAGAATGCTGTTGTGTTTCCTCGAATGCCGTCTGAGCTGAGGTGCTCAGCTCCTTCAGTGCCAGAACATAGTCCCCCATAAATGCTGAAAACCATTCTCATGGCTTTGAGCTGGAGTTGCACAGCACTTTATATTCAGAATGCTGTTCTGACATTAGGTGATTCATCTTCACAACACCTCTGTGTAAAAATTATCCTCAATTTAGAGACAAGAAGAGAAAATGACTTTCTGAAGATTCATGTTGGGAGCTATTTCTAATTGCCAAACTGCTCACTTCTTTCTCTTTCGGACAAGATGACATGAGTTTGCAGCCAGATTAAACAGTGGAGATGAACCAAAGGCAGAGATCCATAAGGAGTTCAAGGTGATACTGGCAAACTCCTGCAGCTTAGGTCTTCTGACATGCAGTAATAGCAGAACCTGGAGCTTTATTTCATGGAGGTTCATATACTATTCTGGCTAATTATCTCTGTTATTACTGTGTGTCTTCTGTCAAGGGCCCTTTAGGCTATCGGGTATCCACTTGCTATGGATTTTACTGAAGATCCTTGGCTGGATATAGTTAAAGGGCACATGAAATACCCCTTCCCCTCTAACAGATGCTAGCAAGGACACTTACTGGTGATGCAGAACTAATGAGTCCTTGGTGCCTGTAAGTTGAACTAAGAGGTTACTGTGGACTTGCAACAGATGTCTGCTGTGTGTAGCAGCCCTATTCCCCTCTTTTTGGAGAGTTTTGAATGAAGCCATGAACTACTTCAGAAATTTCACACATGGATATTGCTGTGATGCAAATTAGTTATAATTTGTTACTTTCCCAGGATTATAGTCCATGGAATCTACTGGTTTTAGGCAGATTATCAGGTTACCTATACCCCCCCAGGTGTCTGTGACTTGATTAGCCACAACTAACGTTGATATTGCTGGCATTGCAGCTACGGCACTTCCTTTGATTAAAGTGAGAGTGTCTATGGATAAAGGAGTGCTTGGCAAAAAAACCCCAAAAAACCTCAAACCCAGAAATAAAGGCCTGATCCAAAGTTTGTTGTAAGTAACAGAATATTTTGAGTCACCATAGTTTTGGATTAGGCCATTACTTGACAAGAATTCTTCAATGCAAGGAGCTATATTCTATAGCAAACCAACTAATAGAAAATACCTTTAAATGCAGTTTTCAGATTTATTTATTTTTAATAATGAAACAAAGAGTTTTGAAGTTAAAGTGTATGCTGACTTTGACATTTATACTGATTTGTATCTTTTTAATTGAAAGTGAAAGGCTAACCTACGTGCCTACTGCATACCTCAAACTTGAGCAAAGAGAAATCTTAAGGAAGAATGTTGATGTTTTTATTCTACTTTTTCTGGTGGTGTGTGGTTCTTTTCTTGTTGTTTGTTTGTTTTCCTCACTTTCATGACTTCCAGACAGTTAACAACTCCTTCTGATCTATCATCTTCTGATCCACTGAGATGCTTTTTTTTTTCCTTAAGTGTAACATGCACTTACTTTTTTTCAGTTTCAGGGGAAGAATCCCTGAAGTTTCTTAGCAGTTTTTTTTCTTATTAAGGAGTTCAATGACTTTTTTTTTAATACCTGGCCAATTGCCACAAGAGGCTTATGCAGTTATCAGTTGGTTAAAGAGTTCAGTATCCTCTTTAACTGCTTTCATTATGGAGGTGATTAGGGCATGCCAGTGAAAGGAATCTCTCTATTAAGGACTCATGTATTTGTTACTTATTAGGATGATTAGGAGGGAGCAGACTGCATTGTCCTTTCAATTCCCTGCACCAGCAGGAAAAAAGAGCTTCAGAGGAAAGCAGGCAAGTAGTGGGGTTAAAAGGTATCTGATGGGAAGCTGGTTGTCTCCTTGCTCTCCCATCAGAGAAGAGGACCTTCTCAGGCAGAAAAAATTCACAGAGAGCTTGAGGGCACAGATTGATGAATGAAACCTGCTGCAGCTCTCTCTAATTGTGTAGTGCAGGAGATTAGCTCCAAGGAAATACTCATAGGCTCCCAATTTAGGGATATTCTTGACATATTGAAGCAAAGACATAAATAAGAGATCTACTCCCAAGGCAATTGGCAGTGTCAGCAATTTCGGATGTGCGTTACCATTAACTCATTACAGGGGTGTTTTGGGTGCAGCTTGAATATTTTATTTCTTCCACCCTTTTTTCTTTTGATGTCCTCCTGGAGAGGATGTCCTCCTTCTATGTTTAAACCAACACAGGCTATGGGAACTGTGTCAGAAATTAAATGTTGTAACAAACCTGTAACAAACCTAAACCACTCGAGTTCTGATTTGTCACTCTGCTGCATTTCACACCCACATGGAACTTCTCAGGACCAGACACAGTAGGAAAAGGTGTCAAATATTCTTGCTTCAAAGGTCTATATCTCCATTACTTGAACTAATGAACAGTTGTTGTTAGTAGTTTGAACTGTTATGGTGAAACAAGGCTGACTTCACTCAGTGAAAACAGTGTTTGCAGCAGTAATAATTTTTAAAAATCTGCGGTTTGGTGCTTAATTTAACTTTGCTCTGGATACATATAAAATATTGTACTGCAATAAAATGAACTCCAGTACCAGGAAGGACGTGGAGCCCTGACCATAAGGCTCTGCTTGCAGGCTGTGTCATGTAAGATACTGCATCAGGAATATTTAAAAACAGTTCATGAAATAAAGATGATTGAACTCTCAGTTACAGTCTTGCATCAGAAAAACACCTCATACTTGCAGAGGTGACTTGAAGTCTCAATGCTTGCCCACATTTTTTCTGGCCTTTGGGGACTTCTTGGGCTTCCAGAGTAAACCATGAATTTTAGAAGAGTTCCTTACAGGATAAAACATATTGTATTTTCTGCTGAGGACTAGAAACAGTAGAAGGATGCTATTTCAGCATTATTCAGGATCATCTAGGCAGTCAAAAAAACTGGATTGCCCCAGACTGCCAGAGGGAAAAAAACCTGTATTTTGGAATGTGGAATACTGGAGACCAACACTTGGGTTGTGAAAGTCTCTTCCAACATTTAAAGTTACCTACCCACCATCACTTTGACATGTCCTCTATTAAAGTTCCTGATGTACTGTTTGTTTGCTTCTGGACACCAAATATGTCTTTTCAATTTTTTTTGGTATTATTTTCAGTATTACTTAGGTGTGTTAGAAATGACACAGGTCTGGTTCTAGGCAATTGATAGTTAAACAGCAACATTGGTCTGTGCCATCGGAAGCACCTGGAAATCCCAGTGATTTGACCTGAACTCTTCAGTTGACCTTTCAACTGATACATTGAGAATTCAGCGATCTTCCCAACCTGTCTACTTTAGAGTTTCTCCCCTCTTTTGCTGTTCCATGAGGGAATGAAGATCCCAAGAAGAAGGAGGTGGTTTCCATTCAGTCTGTACTGATGCCCTATCAGCTTTTTCATTAATTTCTGGTATTTTTCTCTGACAAATGAATAAGTGATCATCCAGTCTTTTGGCAACAAAGGCTTAAGCTCTTTAAACACATCCTGCCTTGTAGTAAAAGGCCTGTTATTTAAAGGGCACTTTTCAAAACAATTAGTACTTTAGTAGCAATGTGTTTGCCTTAATGAGGGAACTCTGGCAGTCAGAGGAAACAGCATAAGCTGATAGCTAGAGATGTAGGCTGACATAGGCAAATTAGCAGTGCTACAAGTCACTTACTGAATGTACTGCACATACAAAAGGTTTATTTTAATGAGTGAAAAGCACTAGGTATGATTCAGAACGGTCTAATTTTTGTTTTCTCCCCAAATATCCACCCCTTTTGTATTCTCATTCAGAAGGCCTTGTACCACTCCTCTACTTGCGATAGTTTATGCTGTATGGGTTGCATTCAGGTCTGCTTTGACTTGCTGAACTGGCACCAGAGACAATTTTTCATAAACTCTCAGACTTGCTTCATCGCTGTTGCTGATGTTTGAAGTCAGTGTCCTTATGATGTAGGTAGGTCAGCTGCTGGCATTTTGATGTAATACAGATTTCTTTTTAAAGGTTTTAGCAGGTTTTTCTTTTCCCAAGATGGATCACACTGAAGGCTGGTGGTGTTGAAGAGGAAGAGGCATGGGATGCAATCTCTGAGTATCCAGCAATAGGTGTCATGATGGAACTTGCTGGCTCTTGAGCATATGTGGTCCTGATTTGGATAACTAGCTGGAACCTGACTACAGCTTAGGTGATGAGGAGTTAAAAACTATTTCTGTGGTCTCTTTGACAAGAATCCAGCCTGCGGACCATTTCAAATCTGATCAAAACCACAGGTCTGTTCCTGAGGACCTTGAGCGTGGCACAGTGAATGAGGAAAGGTGTTAAACAACAGCAAGGAAGCGTTAGAGTGGCCACAGAGAAAAAACCCTTTCTAGCGATGATACTCGTGAAACACTGAAATGCATTGCCTGGGGGAGGCATGGGCTCTTCTTTGCTAGGTCTTGCAGAACAGGATGGACAAGCATCTGCCAGGAACGACCTATGCATTCTGTTCTGCCTTGCGGCAAGGTATGGACTGGCCTCCTCGTCCTGTATTTTTAATGGTTCCCTACACACACAGGCTGTTTGAAGTCTGTTTTCGATCTTGCTTGGGATCTATATAAGTTTATCTCGTCCTTTTTTTTTTTTTCTGAAGGTTTGTGCTTCCCTGAGGGATTATCAGTGCACCCTAGAATTCTCTCTCCAGCTGAGTATCTGGATAAGAATCCAACCTCTTCTCTGAGCAGCAACTGTTCAGTGTTAGCAGTGTCACCAGCTTTTTATGGCTGCTGTTTGAACAGCTCTACCAGTGGCTGTTGCAGGGAAAAACAAACATGCTGCCTATCTTTAAAAAAGGGACGGGAGAGAACATAGGCAGTTAATGCTCAGTCAACCTAAATTTGATCTTCAGAAAGATATTTGACCAAGCTGTTAATCAGCGTGAAAGTACCTAGGGGATAACAAGGGACAAGCTGGAACAAACCCAAATTTTTCCTGAGTAACTCACGCTGGACTTGTCTGGGTTGTTTTTATTCCAGCAGATAGCTGATAGAGGGGGAAGCAGTAGGTTATGACATTTATTACATATGTGGCATGATAATAGCATTGAGTTCTTGTAATTGCAGTAGAAAAACCTGGAGTGGATTGAACTGCAAGGTGGCTGCAAACTCTGGATGGACACACGCTGTGGACCAGAGTTTGGACAGTGGCTGGGCTTACCACATGTATGAAAAACACATTCACTGTGCAGATGTAAACGGGGCAGAAAATACAAATTCGCAGATCTGCTCAATCTACCACCAGATAATTTCACAGTAGGACAGAAAAAATGCAGAAATATTTATCCCTGGTTTTCTGTCCAATTGGATGGACATAACATATGCAGTCATACAGGGGTCTGTCCTGTGCCTAGTACTATTCAAGTTTCCCATTAATGGCTTGTCTGATAGAACAGAGAGTACACACATTAATTGTGAGGAGTGGCTAGCACTGCGAGGGCAGGAGCAGAATACAAAATGATTTTGTTAAACTGGAGAAATGGTCTGGAATCAATATGATGAAATTCAATAAAGTCAAGTGCACAGAATTACACTGAAGAAGAAAATATCAAAGATACAGATAAAAAAATGATATCAACTGACCAGGTGCAATTACTACAACGTCATGCTGATAAAGTGGTAAGGCTTCAGCCTGGAAACTGGGTGCAGTTTTGGGCACACAGTGATTTGAGAAAGGATGAGAAAAATCAAAATGCTGAAAGAAAATTTAACCTGTATTCGGTGTGAAGTGGACAGAGGTTGTTTACCCTATATGAAATATATGAAGGAGGGGAATTATAACAGCTGCAAACATGGGAAAGGTTGTTGTAAAAAGGACATTGATAAGTTTTTTCTGCATACATACCCAAGGTTTGCTCTTCAGCACCGCAGATGTAGTTTGATCATCAGCTGTGAAAACAGCTGTAACATGATCTGTAAGGAACCTCCAGTTCTACCTCAGTAGTGGGATATTTGTCTGAAGTGGTTAAACAGTTGTCCAAAACGTATGGATTTGGTTTACTTCAGCCTGCCTCAGGTCTGAACGGGCTCGGTTACCTGTTGAGGCCCCTCCAGCCATGTGTTCCTAGGAATGGGTGCCTGAGAGCTGCTCTACAGGAGCTGCCTGCTCAGTTGAATAACCCCTAAATGATGGACTGAGGATCTGAGCATCCTGCAACAGGTCAAATGGTTTATTGAGGTTTCTCCCAGCCCTCAGCTTCTGCGATTCTGCACTCAATGGATGTTTCTAAATGCTGTGCTGAATGTACAGCAACATTTGCTGTCTGACAGTGGACTTCGTGATGGTCAAGGCTGAACTTCTGAGAGCTGTTCTGCTAGAGCAGGCATCAATATGCATTTTGCAACCCCTGCTCACTTGGCATTTTGGGTTGCACATTCTGTCATGCTGAAACAAAGAGGTCCCTCCTCTTTCCCTAAATCCCATGCATACAAACCAGCAATTTCCATAGCACAGACAATAATCCAATCTGTTATCTTGGCAGACACCAATGCCTTTCTACTTTACAGGAAGGAAATCTATCCCATAATACACCTGTGCAATATATGGCAATGGTGATTTTGTTGCTAACCCCCGCAGCAATCAGTTTATGCCCTCAAGCATGAGATTTGATTATCCTTGTCATTATCTAAGCTACAAATGTTATTAGCAGCCATAAAATTGTCCATTAAAGTGAGAGGAATTACTTGCCTGCACCAGGGGGAGAACAGATAATTTACCACACAGATTTAAGCCCAAATGCACTTTTTTTTCCAGAAGAATCCTCTAAGCCTCCATTTTTGCATTTCAAAACCTGTTTCCCTCTCCTGGGCCTTCAAGTCTGGGTCTTTTACCATAACAGTGACGTAGATACCTCCTGTCGAAAAAACCTCAGAGATCATGACCACATATTTCTTCTGTGTTCCATAGCTTGAGTGAATGCTTCCCTAATTCTGGAAGTTCCCAAACTTTGGTTGGGTTCCATATTTTCTAGACTTCAGCACTGGTCTGAACTTCATTTATACAAAAGCAATTCTGGATGCCTTGGGCTGACTTGGCATCCATGGACTGGCTGTGCATCACTGGTTGAGTGTAGGATGAGTTGATTTGCTCCTAGCAGGGCCATTTTCATGGGTTTTCTTGATCCTGCAATGCTAGGTTTTTATGAGAGGAAGAAGTGATGTATCACAGGGGCCAAGAAAAGATGCTGTGTCTGAGTGGGTGAGATCCAGGGTAGTGTCTGAAAAATTTCTTTGTCTTCCCTGGGACTGGCTGATTCATCCCCTTCCCACCACCCTGTTAATTCCTGTGCATGTATCAGTTCACCGTAAAGCTGCATTTTTATTCCCATGTGGTATTGTGTTCCCACCCCCTTCCAACAACAGGGTGTGGGAGAGAACACCTACAGCTTTCCCAACAGACAAAAATGGTGGATCCTGACAGACTGGAACAGATTCTGATCTTAGTTTTTCTCTGTAAATCCTGTGGAACTCGGTTGTTTTGGTGTATTTGTTGACTTTAAACTAAGATAAATGTGTGCAGAATGTGGTCTGGAGAGCCTGTATTTTGAGGGAAGCATCTCCTCCTACTCACCCAACAAATTTACACACACACGGTGTAGCATCGATATTAGCTCCTGTAGCAAATGGAAAATATGTCAGTAGCCCGAAAGGAATAGAAAGTGTTCTCAAACAGGGCTTAAAAAAGTAAACAAACACCATATAACCAACAAAATCAATACAGTTCCATATTAGCCATTACAGATATCTCTGTCTTTGTCTACATCCTACTGTGCACATTTCAGTGCTGTGGAAAATGCAGAACCCAGGGGACCTAATTTCAGAACTTGGAGATGGTGTATTGAATGCAAGGCCTGGGATAGAAGGCCTGGAAGAGATTTATGTTAAATAACACAAGAGGTTTTCCCCTTGAACCCCCAAAAAGAGCATTAACTGAGTCAAAGAAATGTAGATATATATACAAAATGAATATATATTAATGGGTGTTACAACATTAATAGAAACAACTCCTCGAAAACTCTTTTTTTTCTGAGTCATCTCCACTAACTTAAGAAATGACTTTGTGAGAACTAATGTAAGGTTTAGGATGCCCAAGAGGGGACAGCCTTTCAGCTTTCTGCATTCTAAAATCTTTGTCTTCCTTAGCTTTTCTTCTGCTTGGAGGGAGTTCGAGATGGAGAAATGTCCTCATGGTTTCCAGCCTTTGCCTCATGGCCTTCCTTTGCTCTTCATGTCTTCCAACACAATCAATAATATTCAAGCTATTCTTGTGGGCTTCCCTATTGAATTCCTTCAAGCCAAGCTGCTCTTGGCTGCTGAAAGCATTCCCTCTTCTCTTGTTCCTTTGAGAACTTGATATACCTATTTATCCAGGAAGCAAGAGTCGAGGCTGCAGACTAAACAGGAGGTTGATGCTGTTCTAACCAGAAGAGCACATCTCAGTGGAAGTTGTGTGAGATTTAATAGGAAATGCTCCTGTGACCCAGTGTCGTTCTTTGGTTGCTTGTCTAATACACCTAATATTGGGGGAACATCCTGTGTCTTTTGGATGGTGACTTTTCCTTCCATTCACAGTGCAGAGCTCTTTGCCAAGGAGAGGCTGGCAAGATTTCCTGCATAGCACATTGGTAGAGACTTTGAAGAAGAGGAAGAAGCTGGAAACAACTATTAGGACAAAATGGACCATTGCTTGGAATCCTACATTCAGGTGATTTCCTGAAAGAGAAATGTTTGGTTTTTGGTGGTCTTTGGTCTTCTGGAGTTTTAGTTCCATGTATCAGCAAAGCTGTGCATGCTCACTGAGTGTGCTGGAGAGCCACAGGAGCTGTGCCTCCCTGTGTTTGCTTTTCCATTGGAAAGATAGTATTAATTGAAATATAGATTGATTGATAGACAGATGGATAAATAATTTATTTTCTTTTAATGTGATGTGCTCCAGCCCTTTTGCAAGTGTCCGTAGGCCCTCTGGGAGGTCCACAGCCTTTCATCCTGAAGGGGACACAGAAGGTTCTTGTCTCTCCTCTGCCTTCTGTTCCACCTCCCTGCAGTGCTTGATGTTGATCTCAGTGCTGAGAGTGCCTGCAGCATGCACGAGACTCAGGGGCCTGGGTTTCTTGTCTCTTTAATGGCATTCTGTGAGTTTGTGTTCAGAGAGAGAGACAGAAAGATCAAAGGCTGTGCAAGTGCACTGTGCTTGATTTTGCTTACACCAATACAAATCGATTGACTTCACTGAGTTATGAGGGATTTACAGCTAGGGGAGAACAGATTCTGACCTAATGGCTCCAAAAGAGGCTTTTCTTGGATGAGCAATGTAATTAGAGCACTGGAACAGACAGATTTCGTGACTCATCTGTGGGTCTGCAGTCTTTTCTTTGCTTCTAGTAGGGTGTTCACTAATGTCACCACACTTTCATTTCACCCGTGGGCTGATCTAATGAAGGACCAACCTTTGCTTGAACAGAGATCTCCGTTCAGCTGCAAAGCATCCTCCAGTCTTCATGTCACTGTGAAGACTTCAAGCTCAGGACCAGACACTGGAGCAGTGGAAAATTTCCACTCTCTTCATTTGTTGTACTGAAGCAGAGGCTTAAAATAACTAGAAGAAACAAAGCAGGGGCCAGGGAGATGACTGAGTCCACTTACCAACCTGAAATATGTGTCCTAGCAAGGGGCAGAATCATCAAGCACAAGTGGCAACATCAACCTGCTCCATATATTCCAGCTGGAAAAAATTGCATGCATTTTGAAATCGTGAAGTTGCTTTTCACAGCTGGATGGAGGTCTGGGGATGAAGTATTTTTGTTAGAAGATGCCGCTTCACTGAGACTGCAAGACATTCATTTGGGAAATTTTGTTGGGAAATTTTGTTGAGAACATTTCCTAAGTTTGAGGGTGAGGAGGTGGTCATGGTTAGTGTAAGAGGGACCTGGCATGTATTTGGGAAGACTTGAGCTGAGCACAGTGACAAGGCTCGGGCTTGTATCTTGCAGGTGTCTGGGGCTATGCTGGGCACAGGGGCCTGGCAGAGAGGTGACAGCACTCAGGATATGGAGGTGGTGCAGTTTTGGCTGCTGGTTCTCCTTTGGTCCCAGTGCAACAGGAATTGGAGTCAGGGGCCAGCTGTTGCAGTTTGGCTGGTGGCCATGACCGTGACACCAATAATGTCAGGGTGTGTCAGGGCAGAAGCTGTCACCCTGCTGTGTGTACAGTGCCACCTCTTTCTCAGCCACCTCTCATTTCAGCTGAGCTTGAGCTGTGAGACCCCTTCAGCACAGTAGTTTCAGGAAAGGGTAGGGAAGCAGTGGTGCAATGGACTGGAGTTTAGCATGGGACGGGAGAGATGAGACAGTGACATCATATCTGGCATCAGTGATGGTTCCTTCAAAAAATTGGGGACCACTGACATGGGGAACTCAGTGGAGGTGCCTACCTTACATGCAACCTTGTCCTTTGTGTCCATGTGCTCTCTTCTGAAGCCTTCCAGGTGCCAGAGTGCATCTGCACTCCAAAAATCACAACCTGCTGCAGCCATTCCTCTGCTAGATTTAGCCCTCTGAAGTGGGTTGCTGCTGGTGTGGTTCACATTCAGCACAGACTGTAAGACCCACCTGGGAAGAAGGTGAACTTCTACGTGCTGAATCATGTGCCTCACCACTTGGCAGTGACAATAGCACAGCTATATGTGCAATTGGATTTGATATCAGTTTTCTTCTGATTTGCCACTCATTGAAACTGAGAGCCAGTCATGATGATTGGTCCTGTCCTTGGATTCAAGCCCTGCTGCACTGGGCTACGTACCAGCATGAAATTCAGAGTAATTTCAAAAAGGTGTCTAGAAGACCACAGAGCTGAAGTTCCATTTTCAAAAGTAGCTTTCGCACTTAGGAGGCTGCTTTCCAAGCCAAGGAGCCTCGTACCTGCCAAATATGGGTTTAAAAAACAGGTTGGTTGGAGTGTGAAGTCATTGAAGAACATGAGAAAAATATGCCTTTCAGGACAGTTAGTAAGAAAGGAGTACAGGTGCCTCTAAATCCTTTGGTAATTCACTTCTTCAGCTATCTGTCACACAAACATCCCTAGGAAGATTTTTCTCTCCTGTTACACCTGAGAAGTAAGTCACCATGTGGAGTATTAATGAAGGCTACAGTCTCTTGCACATTAAAGCTGCTTTTTCTGCCTGCTGACTCATGAGGTACCGACTCATGCTGATTTTCACTTGATGAATACCTGTAAAACACAGGAGTAAGTCTATGCCTTAGAGAAATTTCTGTTGCTTTGAGACAGGTCACAAATGAGTGCAACAAGTAACAGGATGGAGGGAGAGGAAAATAGTAACAGTTATATTCTGCTAATTGCTCTGAGTTGCCACCATCACTGATCAGATGAAGAATTTATCCCAAGAAAGATACTGGGCTTGTGGGTTAGTTCAGGGACATGTTTTGCATCCAAGAAGCTGTGAGGAACAATGCCCGGAGACATGTTTTGAAGAAGCCAAAAAATTGTAGTCACAGCTGGCACAAATGGCATTGCAGATGGGGAAGTGGGTGATGAGAAAAGGGAACTGGGAAACATGGAACAGGGTTGTGTGGTCATGAAAAGCTTGAAGGTGTGGGAAAAGGAGAAGTTAGTAGAGAGGAAAGGGTGAAGTTCTAGAGGTATTGTGCTGCCCAGAAGAGAAGTGTTGGCCTTGGTTTGCTTTAATGTTTTTTCCAAGGCAGGTGAGGATATCCCACCTGAACGGGGTACCTGTGGGTATGGAACAGTCTGTGCAGAACAGTCACAACTTGATTGACCTTCCCTGGGATGCTGGTGGTAATTGGACTTGGCTGAGGGTTTTCTTTATGCCTTGTATGACTGTAGGGATCTGGATGCAGGATGCACTGTCCTTTCTGAAAGAGTCTGAAGCTACGTATTTTATTTTTTAAGCCTCCAGAGATAAGCACTACCATATGTCCCCAGGCTATTTGCACTGCACAGCTATCTATAATATGGTCTAATACAACATAAGAGGTTCACACAGCTCACAAAGCTCCAGTACAGGCAGGATTGAAGCATCCCAGCAGTGTTTTGCCTGAACCCACAAGTTTTGTGTGCTCTCTGCACTGGTTTTAGCATCAGCCTCATTAGTAGCACAGCTCTTTTTAATGGTTACCAACACTTTAGCAAACTTTGGGGTTAAAACTCTGATGAGAGAGTCATAAAACTCTTTGTGCTGTTCTGACCTGTGGAGGTATTTGGCTGTGGGAACAGTTATACCTCAGCAGGATTAGATAATGTAGAAATGCTAGACCTATGTCATTAAAGCCATCGATCAATAATCTGCAACCCTAATTTTCCAACCTCAGAGGTTTCTTAATGACTTCAGCTGAATTTGTGGATGCCTTCCAACTCTGGGTGTTTCGAAACATACCTCTAAGGAGGGAAGCTGCTACTGCAATATGTGGCAGACATGCTGATGCTTCTGTTTTCAGCCTGGGGCAGGGCCACGCAAACCTTTCTGGAGCTGTTCTCTAGGTTAAACCACGCTCGGGGAGTACTAAATATTGTCACTACTTCTCGTGTGACCGGAGAGAGCCGAATTACCTTGGGGAAGAAGGAACCGGCCAAATCCACTCTCGCGGCCGCACCGCCCCGGAGAAGAATTTTGATTGTGAGCAGCACAACTCCAAAGTGCCTGTGATGTTCAGCTGCCGCCAGTGCAATGCTGAGGCAGACGTGCCGCTTCCTCCCCGGATTGTGTATTTTGAGCACGTTTCAGTAGTGCTCCAAGTTAACATTTTTTTTCTCTTCCTCTACAGTGCCAGTCATTGCCTTTTCTTCATTTTAGTGATTAATTGCTCTAAATACTCCTGCTCCTGGACTGCAGGAGTACAATTTCTGTGCTGTATTTCATCTGAACTTGCTATGCAAGTACAGGCGAACTTGGAGGAGTGCACACACCCACGTCTTGCTAGGTAGAGATGGTTGCCAAAAGGACACCAAGTAAAAGAACAGTTAGTTCTTAAACAAGGGTATAATCTAATAAAAGAAAAAAAAAAGAAAATTACATACTGGAATCTTCAGTGCCTTTCCCCTCCCCCCAGTTTCAAAATTTACAGTTAGTACAACCCCTGACTAGAGCAGTGATTTAAATATATATAGGCATCTGTGCTTCTAAGAAAAGGAAGTGTGTCTGTTTGGGGAGCTGTGTGGAATGAGTTGGTGGATCTCAGTCCAACTTCTGGCAGACAGGTTTTCACATCGCTCAAAGTCACCCTCTCTCCCAGCCCCCCTCCAAGGCTTGTGCCAAGGGCTCTTTATCTATTCCTCATATGATCCCACCTGCCTTAGCATTTTCTGCAGGGAGGGAGACCTCCTCGTGTTCCATTGTGTGCCTTCTGGGCCAGCACTGTCAGCCCTGCACGTGGAGGGTAGGGTTGGCTGTGTTCTTGATTCTCCCCAGTGTGGCTGCTCCTTTGCATCTCTCTCCACGTGATCCCCATGTGTTAGACACTTTTAGCCATCCACATGACTGGTTTTGCCTGGCATGTGGCATCATCTTTTCATCGTGCTGAAAAGAGGCCAGCTAGAAGGCACAGCAGTGTCTTGTGCCAGGACCACGGCATGGTTGCTGTCACGGATGTGCTGACACACACCTCTCCTGGGGCCGCTCTGCCAAATGGATCAGGACCCTGGAATTTGTCTGGGGTGTTGTAGCACAGTGCTTCTTCACCTTTTCTATACCTGGCTCTTTTTTGTTACAGGCAACAAGCTTCAGGGCTTGCAACAAATTTAGCAGCTCAAAAATAGATAGTTAATTTGCACTGCCTGGACTTTACAATTTCCTTTTCAGCTCCCGGGTGGAAAATCCATGGCTTGCTGCTGGCCCCCTTCACCTGTTTTTAGGACGTCCAGTGCCAGGATCCTCAATATGGTCCTGTTTATGCGCTGCCTTCCAAACCTCACTGTGTGAGTTACTTGCAAAGCTGTTGCTATGCCTGGATGAATTCAGCTGCTTTAAGGATCCTCTTGTGCCCCTTGAAATGCACAACAGCCCTTTCTGATGGCAGCCACACTTCAGGCTGAGTGCTTTTACCTTGACTCAAAAATTTAAAAAGGAAGTGTTAATTGCTTTAGTGGTGTTATTGTTGAAAAAGGCACACCAGGCTGACTAGCTCAGAAAGACGAGTCCTGTTACTGATAAGGGAGAGAAAAATCTGAGTGAGTCCATGAAAAGTCTGCAGTGCCCAGGGCAAACGCAGAAGTGGAATGGAAATATCTCAGTGATTGTCTTCCTTGTTGCTATTGTCTGGAGATGGCAGAGCTGACTGGCATCTCGGGGCTGCGTTGCTTCTGCAGTGATTTGTCACAGGCTCTGGGCTGCCTCGGTGTGCTGCTGCCTGTGCTGCTTTTCCCTGTGGTGGCACGTGGCCAGCTGCAATGGAAATGCAAAGGGAAGAGAGGAAAGAGATTCTTTAGGGAACACATAAGTTACAGGAGTCATCGAGGACATGGGCAAGGTGCGTGCTTGCTCTTCTCCTAGACTTGGAGATGCTGTGGCTGGAACAGCACAATCAAATTCAATATTCATTCAGCCCTGGGGGTTGAGTAGGCCTGGAACAGGTGGCACAACTCTCTGGGAGCCTGGGTCCAGAACCAGGGCGTACTGCTCCAGGAGAATGAGGATGTCCCAACAAGTTCCCTTTCCCAGCTCCCCTCTGCCATAAAGCCAAATCAACATGTCCTTGTAGTTGCTGGTGGTTTGAGCTGTAGCTGATGGGTCTCCATGTTTGGGCTGGCTCTCTTTGGTGCTCAAGTGACCTTACCTACACTCTTCTGGTGCCTCTGCTGTTTCATTTCTTTTTCCTTGAATTTTCGTGAATTTTTGAGCTCTTCCAGTCACAACAGCTGCAGTTTGGCATGTATGCAGAACCACCACTCTTTTTATCAACTCATCACCTAACACACATTAGGCATCCCCAGGATCATAAATAGAAGTTACTTGGAGCAGGAGAAGGTGGGGAATGAGCACTTTCTCTGTGTGCTGTTAAAAATAAGCCATTCTATCAGCAAGGATCCAGCAAGAGAGAGGAGAAGGGAGGGAGCATGTGATGCTGTGGAATGGTGATCAGATGAGGAGGAAGCTTTTGACTGTTTTTTGTTCCTCAAACTTATTCTGGATTTTTAAATTTGAATAAAACACCGTAACAGTTGTGGCACCCACATCTTCCAAGCCCATGAGACAAGGTTTTGCATTTTACTCTATAAACTTGACACAGAGAGTATGCACGTTGCTGTACCTCTGTTCTGGGTGCCCCAGGACCATTCGGCTTCTACCCTTAATTTGACTGTGTCCAGTTTCCTACAAGTGAAATAGTTATTAGAGCCTCCCTCTTCCCCTGCGTGTGCAGTCTGCCCTGAGAATGAATCCCTTCCTTGTCTTTTGCTGCGTTTGTGGAGCACATAATATATAGATGCTTGGCTGGGGATTTAAAAGCCCGACTCAAATCCAGTGAAATAATGTGCTATTTCAATTTCTGTATGCACCTGTTATTGTTCTCCAAATTCCTGGATTTTTTTTTCTTCTACAAATTCATGCTCATTCTCCCCGAAGAGGTTTTAATGGGAAAGGGAGAATTAAGGTAGACAGCCTGTAAAAATCCAAACACTTAAGAAAGAACAGCAACCTAAATTATCATCTCAAGTTATTGCTCTACTGTGTTAGTGCTTACACTACAAAGTGCTTTGAGCTGTGAGGAAGCAGCTGGTCTGGAATAGTGCAGCTGACTGGTATCAGGTAGAACCAGAAAGGCCCCACTATGTGGTAGGCAGTAATGGTGGTCTTCTGCATGAGAGCATGGTGGAAGCTCTCTTGCATCAGAGAAATGCCTGGTGTCTCATGTGGCCACAAACAGGCTATAAATGGCATTTATTTAACAGTATCTCCGGCTCATGCGACAGAGTAATCAAAAAGATAGCTTATAATCAGTTATTCTTTATGCTGGCTTGTGGGTCAGGAATAAAACAGCATAAAAATCATCCTACTTAACAAAGCACAAAAGAAAGAATCTGTGGTTTGTAGAGTAGGAAATAGAGTGGTCTGAGCCAGTCTTGGAAAAAATGTAGCCTTGTGGTCTGCAGACTTCCAGGCTGTTTTTTCTTGCTGTAGCACTCACTGATAAACTCACTCCCCATGNTTTTTTTTTTTTTAACTATATATGAAGCAAACTGCCCCCCTTCTAACCCTCCAAACCCTCCACTGTCCCAATCTGCCTTTTTGATCCTTAGCCCATGTTGCACGTAGTTCATAGATTTTCTACCTGGGCTCTGATGCTGAAGGGTTGTACAGCACATGGTGGGTGAACAGTGGTGGCTATTAATAAGTGCCAGTTAATGCTTGCTTGAACTATTCAATAACCTCTAAAACTGGCCACTAGCCTGAGACATTTATAATATTCCCAGAAAAACCTGGGCTTCAGGTTTCCCAGACAACTGAGAGTATTTAATCCTAACATGGAAGAATGCTTTTCCTGCCCCGTGGCTTTTTATTCCCGAGTAATGAAGACCATGGCAGTGCTTTAATAGGACTGTGGCAGAATGTGGCTGCTTGGGTTTAACAGCGTAGTTGTGATGGTGTTTGCATGAGTTTCTCTTGGTTTTCATATTGGTCTTTTCTTCTGGGATGGTTCTTCTTTGTACCTGTCATGGCTCCAAAGAGAGCAGGAGTGGATGGGCTAGTCTGGTAGTAAAGACACTGACTTGGGTGAGATTCATGTTATCACTCTGCTAATGGCTACAAAAGATGCAAAGTGAAGAGTAAGTTCAAGGGATAGGGAAGAAAATCGTATTTTTGGAAGCTTGATGGTGGGATCAAGTCCTTCGTGAATGGAATTCAATCTAATGATGGTGCTTTTCAGCCTGACGTTTCATCTTGGTCCGAAGGAATGCTCTATGCCGAAAGTGGTGCATTCCTAAGCAGGGGGGCAAGGCTGAACTGAGAGTTTAACTAAAAAATACCATGAAATGACTGTATATTCAACATCTGTCCTTGTTGCTACAAGGGAATCCGTCTGGGCATCCTGTGTGTCTCTCTGCAGAAACAGGAACCCTTTCTAGCACTGAAGTTAAGAACAATCCCAGTGCATCAATTTTGTTGCTGAAATGAGTGAAGGCTCCTTAATGTGTCCCTGAAAATGCAATGGGAATTCAGAAGTGCACCCTGAGTTCTGCATTCTTTGGTAAAATCTAAGCAGGCAGAGAGACAGAGAGAAGAGTGAATGGCTTGTACAGGTCAAGTGGTGGAAACAGGTCTGTCCTCACAAATTTGCTTTAGATGTGTGTGTAGGCAGGCTCCTGGAAGAGTTGTTACTGCTGGGCAGCCCCAGAAGGTGATCTGAATATCTGTCCCATTATTACATCTGCTCGAGGAAGTTACCTTTTATGTCCACTTGTAAGCCAGGGCAACTCTGAAAGGAGCCTAAGAAATTGTTTTAAAAGCTGTGGATCCAGTGGCAGGGATCCTGGACATGGGGGGAAGCAGCTGGCAGGTGGGACCTGATGAGCAGGCGAGGACTCCCCCAGAACACAGCCATGGCTATTGAAGTAGGAACTTCGTTACAAAAACTCCAGGGAGCCAAGTACTGTGTTTCAGCCAGTGTGAAGTCATTTAATACATTTTCTAATATTCTGTGAGCAGGAATAATGCAACTGTAGTGCTTTTTCTTTTATCCCCGATATTCATCACGAAGATGAAAGCAATGATGTTGTGACTCAGCCAACCTGAACGAGCCTGACAGTTCGTCTCTCTGATGGGCTGGGACCGGGTTATGGTACGGAGTCATTTAGTCTGAGTTGGCTTTCAAGCCATAAGGACTCCAGAAACATCCCTGGTGAGGTAGGGATTTGGGCACTTAGCAAAAGCTGGTTCTTCTCTAACTGACCACAAAACAAGCCATGAGAAGCTCCTTATTCCTGGTAGAAACATAACATCGACACAAACAAGGTGGAGTGGGAAAAATGCCTCATTCCAAAGTGTGTTTATCCATGATAAAGTGCTTCTATAAAAGGCATCTTGGGACTCCATGTTTATTCCCCCTCAATGACTTCTAGGCTGGGTTTGCTCAGTTTTCGAGTCAACAGTGGTGATGCTTTTTTCCCTACTGCCAGCCGTATAAACTTAGCTGGGTTCTGGAAATCAAGCAGTGCTTTCTCACTCACAACTGTTGCCTCCAGTAACATCCTGCAATCAGCACGTGGGAAGCATCTTTATTGGTGATACATGAGCCAGCTTAGATACCAGTTAATTCCCTACCACAGTGACCTTACTGCGCTAAGAATAGTAAAACCCTGTCCCTCTAAACAAAATCAGAAGAACTAATTTGGGCACATGCCACCTTGAGAAAGAAGGAATTGATTTTTACTTTGACACCGTGGTAACTGTTGACATAGCTGCTTTTTCCCTGGTTCCCACACTCATATTGAAAGATCCCTGTGATGGGAAGCTGATGCATTTGTGCCTATTTTGTGGTGAAGAAGAAGGAAAGCTCCTGTATGTATGTATTTAGGTATTATTCCTCTTTTTGGAGGGTTGTATGAAATTCCCACTAGAACAATACAGAATCTTTAGGTTGGGAAATGCTGTGTCCTGATGATGCCTAAAGAGGAAACGTAAGGCATCACTGAAGGCAGCAGCTTAGAGAGTGATTCTCAAAGGTGAGCATGCAAAGGTGGCGTTAGATTTACATTTGTGTCTCTGAGATTTTGGGTGGATGTTTGGGTCTTTAACAGTCTCATGGGGAGGTGAAGGAGAATGATTTCTTAGGGTTGTTTCTGGTGTAGCTCTAAATCCGTTTTGTGTTTCTGAGGGCACTTGCTCCTGATTTTGCTCTGTTTTGGTTCAAGTAAGCTCCTTACGCAGAAACACAGAATGGCTTAGGATGGAAGGTCCCTCTGTTGGGCATCAGTCCAAACCTCTCCTCCAATTAGCCCAAGTCCTGAGTTAGGCTGCAGCCTTTTCCAGTTGTGTTTTGATCATCTCCAAGGCAGATTTTTACCCAGCTGAGATGGCACAGCTTCTCTGCCCCTGTCAAGTGTTTTTTGTAAAGACTTTTATCCTTAAACTTGAGTTTCTGTGTCTGCAGTTTGTCACCATTGCCTCCCGTTTTGCAGTGCACCTTTGGGTACACAGCTCTCCCTTCTCTTGAGCTGCCCCTGATGCTCTCACTAATGCAACCTGGTGTGGTCAGCCCTGGTTGCTGCAAGGGCACGCTGCTGGCTCCTCTTCAACTTGCTGTCCACCAGGACCCCAGACGCCTTTCTGCAAAGCTGCCTCCTGACCATCCATGATAGTTTTTATACCCCTAATGACTGTCTCCAGTCCCTTCCCTTCCAGGGGATCATAGAGGTGAGAGAAAGGGACCGTGAATCCATCTGGGTGAATGTTAGAGAAAAGGAATGAAAAGCCTTCAGCGAGGGATCTGTCACTGATGCTTCCTTTTGTAGCTGGAGCGATGCTTTTTTTCCTCCCTTAGCGTTGAGCTGCTGAAAAATTGCACAGTATCAGTTGTAACAGCAGCATTACAATTTGCAAACATGCTATGTTAAGCAGTTAGTGTGAAGCTGCACGCCGGAGTCTGAAGGTGCCTCCGCTGATTCCGGCTGAATCCTCGCAGATGTCAGACTGTTCTTAGAGACTACGTTTTCATTAAATTAAATCTGCTTTTTCTGGGAAAGATCGCTTTCCTCGACAGACTCTTCCACTGATGCATAAACCTGGAGTTGGGAGAGAGCTCCTAATTTTTAGCTGGCCTTTTGTATTTCATAAATTCCATCAGTTCGTGGTAGTTTTACTGTCTCTAGTAAAGTGTTTGCATCTTTCCAATATTTAGAGGCTGCTATAAAGCCCTCAGCATAGGTTATATTTAGTCCAAGAATATGTGTAATTGGCTGATTTAATCTCCCCTTGTTAGCCAGTTCTTTCCGACACTGAAATAATTTCTCGTGCCTTTCTCTGGAGTTCCTTATCTCCTACAATTCGTTATCCTCCCTTTCTGGGCCAGGGAGTACTCTGGAGAAGCAATCACAAGTGAGCATTTCGCCTCTCATTTTTTCACCAGGACATTCATGCTGGTCATATTTCATCAGTGATTTAAGTTTTTAATTTTGCCTTTCCTGATGAAAGTGTGAGTGCAAGAGTGGTGCAATTACATCAGAAAGTGCCACAATGAATAGGGGACCTCTGGAACCAAAAGCCACGAGTGTAGCTGAGGCTGAAGTCGAGGAGCCAAATGCTGGCCGACTGCCTCCTGTTTTCCTCTGCTTTTTGGAAGCATGGCTTTTCCCAAACTCAGCTTAACTAACATCAAGGACCATCAGAGTTAAATCCCACAGACTGGCAAGGACTTTGGGGATAGGAGGGTCACAGAGTTGCCTCCCCCTTCAGTGAGGGGATGCTTGATGCGTATTCCCTGTAGGCTTTTCTGAGCAAGAGGTGTTCAAGGAACTTTGTGTCACTGAGGCAAATGAACACACTCCTCTAGTCCTCAGTGACAATACTGATGGAATTAGATGGGATGGGTGCCGAGTGAGATGGGATGGGTGCCGAGTGATGAGGGTAGAAGATTTTGAGGTTGATTAATTCAGAAGCCGTTCAGAATTCCTGAGGCTCTGAAGGATGACACAGGAGCTGGTGGATAACGTGCCACCGACTTCAGTATCCCTGCTGGTACTCATGGCTGTGCTTGGGGTGCCTTGGGATGCCTTGGGGTGCCTTGGGGTGCTTTGGGGTGCCTTGGGGTGCCTTAGTCCTCGTATGCATGGTCTCAATCACAGGCACAACTGGTACAACCCAAAAGAGACCCTGTTGTTGAGAGCAGCATTGTAGGGGCTGAATGGGGTTTGCTCAGCCCTCCTTTTTCTGTTTATTTCAAGCAAGCTGACAAAACGCCGTCAACCAGATACCTGCATTTCCAGACTGAATTTCCAGGGGAAGAGGATGCTTTTTTTATCGAGCAAGAGACAAAGGGGACAAAAGGCTGCTTTCCCCTCCTTTCCTAATTTCACGGCAGAGACTGCGAGATGGAGACGGCCCCGTGGGGGGGGAACCGCGGTTCCCGAGCTCCCCCCAGAGGCACGCCGGCATCCCGCTCCCTGCCCGCTCCGGCAGCCTCTCAAAGCATCTTTTTCTTATTTTTTCCACCTCTTTTTCCTTTATTTCTCTCCCCAGTAAAGCCATAGGTAAGTAAGGATTTTCTGATCTTCAGCACAAATGTGCCTCCAATGTGCCTTCTCCTCCAGTTCCCCTCTCTATGGGTTCTTTGTAGAATTTTTTTTTTTTTTGTAGATTATTTTGGGTTTTATTTGTAGAATAAGGTGTCCATTACCACCTGCAATGCAAAAAAACCTGCAGCCCCAGGTACTGTCTGGTCAACCAGTTGTTAAAGCTGTTGTGGACTCTGGGATAACAGGAAAAAAAACACATCCAAACAAAAACCCAAACACACGACAGGAAATAATATCCCTCAAACTGTACCTTAAACAATTTCATCTGCTTTATTTTTGGTGTCGGCTTTTGTCGGAGAAGCTTCAGGTTAAAAGAGATTTGCCAATGGCTGAGAGTGTACAGACCCTTGTTATTTAGGCTGCCTGGTTCAGTACCAGCCATCACTGGAGGGAGGGTATAGAAGGCAGGAGGGACTCCTGTGCCTAGTCCTTCTGTGCATCCTCCTGTTGGATGTTCCTATTAATTCTGCATTCCTGGCCAAACCAAACTCCCACTTTTTGGGAGTGCATTCTCATGTTTCTAGGTAACGCTTATTTCTGGCTGAGTTGTTAGGATTTGTGCAGGTTTGAGGGATGTGATTGATTAAGCCTGTGTTTTTCTTCTGGTTGTGCTGGGGAATTTTGGATCAATTCCTCCTACCATCCCACTCCTCTTCCCTTCGTCCCCAAAAGGGTGGGTTATTTTGATAAAGTGAGGTGCAGAGAATAGCAACATCAGTTACACTGCAGTGTGGGGACTGTAGGGTCAACCTTGGGGTTGTCCTTTTTTTGGACAACTCAGTGGGTGCTGTGGAGGAGGGGGATGATACAACCACTAAACCGGTGTTTTGTAGGGGTTCTTTACACAGGTTTCATGTGAGGGATTATAGAAGGAGGTGCTAATCCATTGTCAGAACTCATCTCCCAAGCCCGTGTTACTGTCTTTGGTTAACACTGCAGCGACTTTTGGATGGTGTCATTGGCCTTAATGAGATGAAGGAGGAGAAGACAGAAATCTTTATGTTGTCAGCAAGGCCTTGGCCAAATCTTGGTAATTCAGTGAACAGAAAGCAAAGTGAAGCTGGGGAGCTGTGGGGGCGTCAATTTAATTGTAAAGAGTTCCCATTTCAGAATGGTGGCATTTTCCTTTCTCAGCTTCTACTTGCTTTGCCGTAGACACAGTCTTTCCTCCTTTTTAATGTATTATGTATTCAGCTGGGATGTGCACAGACTGATGGATTCTCTATTGGATTTGTTTTTGGCACCTGGGCTAGATTTTTACAATGGACTGTGTGCTTACCAAGGTTTATTTTCTGGTATTTCCCTCTCCATTTTATGCAGTCTGACTGTACCTGTCCTGCTTGAGCACAGGCTGGAAATCTCTCACCCACTGTGATTTAAGTCACTTAAATGCTTTTAATGGGCAGGGAGTAGCATTTGGCATGGTTTCTTCTTGTCCAGTGAGGAGTTTCTTCACTTGATAGTAAAGACACTTATTTATTCTAGATTTGAGGCAGAGTGGGAGCCAGTGTGAGACCCTTTGGGAAGCGTGAGCTCAAGCTCTGATGAGTAACCCTGCCAGTGAAAATGTTCTCAGGACACTTGCATGTTCCATGTGGCAAGCTGATATTTTCTGGTGAAAACTGCTCCGTGCTGTGCGTGTCACCCAAGGCAAATCTCCAAGATGCTCTCAGGAGGTTCTCTACCAGCATGAGAGGAAAGAGTAGGCACATTATGTTTTTCTACTCAGTGGGAGTTACGTAGGAATTTTGAGTGCTGGAGCGTGTTCTTCAGCCACTACATTTGATGTCAGTTCTGTCCCCCCGAAGGCTGTGCCCTGGGGTCACTGCAGCTACTGGGCAGCAGAACAACCCTGGTGGACATCAGAGAAGCTTTGACATCTGTTACAGTAAAACATCCACTGGAGCAGAACTGATCTGAAATTGGCTGGTCTGGCATTTCTTACCAACAAACCCACCTCCTTCTCGGTAACCATGGAGCTCAGTGGGGATGGAGTTGGAGTGCCTCGCTTTTTCTTCTTTAAAGTATATTTTCTAAATTTTTGGTAAATGATAAAAAATGAACAGACTTTCAGGCAGCGATGTGTAAATGAGAAATAAATAGGTTGTGGCGAAGACATCCAGATACCATAACCAGCAATGCTGTGTTAGATTAAAAGGACAGTGATACCATGTAAAACCTATTCAGTATGTGTGGATCTCATTCACAATAATATTACCTTCAGAAGGTGCTGTTTGTTAGCCAGTATCTAGTTAAATTTGGCCTGTTTAATGACTATGAAAAAAAACCCCTCCTGTACCTCATTGAATGTGTGAGTACAAAACATATTTTATTCTGATTAAAAGATGTTTAATAAAACAGGGTAAAAAAATGATGCTTTTATACTTTTCATCTTGAAGACTATAAAAAGCATAAAACACTGTGAAAAATACATGTTTTAGATAGATACACTGCTTCTAACTGAAGGAGGTTTTAGTACAAGAATCATGAGAAAATATATGTTGAAATACTCCTTTTAAGTATGTAGTAAAGAACATGTTCAAAATGACCAAAAAATTCCACAGGAATGATGCAGGATTAAGTCTCTATTGATATTTTGTTAAGATAATGATTTTTTTTCCTATTTTACAGACAATAAGGTTTCAATAAAAGAAAGCAAAATTGAAGAACAACACTGACATTCACATTCTGATGGAATTGACTTAAATAATCAATTCCCTTGTCTGAATCATTCAACTTTTCATCAACAGATTCATTTCTCTTCTTTTCCTCCTTTGATTTGACTATTCAGAAGTGCCACTACTTTATCATAATCATAAGAGACCATGTTTAGTATCTTCAGCAAAACGATGTTTGGTGGGAAGAGGAAATTAAATAGTGAATCCTAGCAAAGACAAACAAAGAGGTTCCTTTTTTTTTTTTTTTTTTTTTCCTTCTCTTAAGGGTGCTACTACAAGGTTAGGTGAAAATTATGAGGTGTTTGAAACTGAAATCAATCTTGCAGTTTGCTCTTTCAATTAGGAGTATCAATCAGTCGTGTTCTAACTTCCACCTCAAGCTCTCAGTAGGAACCAGTCCCACACATGGGATCAGTAGTCCTAGAAATACCTGCACTGACACAGAACCTTAGAGTAATCTCATAGAATATCTCAGTTATGAAAGGACTCATAAAGACCATTGAGTCCAACTCCTTGCTCCTCTCAGGACTATCTAAAACTGAACCATATGAGAAAGATCATTATCCGGACACTCCTTGAACTCGGACAGGTTGGTGCCGTGACCACTTCCTTGGGAAACCCGTTCCGTGACTGCCCACCCTGTCCGTGAAGAACCTTTTGGCTGCCAGGACTCACTGCTGACTCACGTTCAATTTGTCATCAGCCCAAATCTCTTTCTGCAGAGCTGCTCCCCAGCCTCTCATCCCCCAACTTGTATTTATAATAATAATTGCTTCTCACACAAATGTGTGATTAATGCGTTGTTAATTTATCATCTTCATTTTTGGCACTACCTGCCAAGCTCAGGAAGCCTCTCAGGCCTTACAGCTGAGTCCTCTCTCAGAAGTGTAGGGCTAGGAAAGGAGACTGGGGGCAGCCAGATCTGCTCTGTGCTCCAGTAAATCTTCACCTCCCTATAAAAAGAGCCTCCTGGTCCTGCAGCAAAGTTAAAACCTATTCTCAAAATCTGGAAGGAGGAGGTTTCTCCTGGAAGCCATGTTAGAAGTCAGAACTGCCAGAGTAGCCACACTGGTGTTGTCCTGCCTTTATCTTTCTCTCTAGAAACATAGAGGGACAGACAAACCTCCCTGAAAGGTCAGACTCTGACCTGACAGTCTGGTTCAGTGGGTAGATTTGGGATGGAAATCCTCTTAGTTTTGCTCCTTCTCTGTTTTGTTGGGTCATTCTAGACAACTGGCTTAAAACTGCTGCTTCTGTTTCCTTCTCCAGCTGTGACAGTACCCACTTCCTGCCTTCGTGAATCCTTGCTTAGGATTGTTAATGGTGGGAGTGAAGAAATGCCTCCAAAAGTGCTAATTGTTAACTCAAGTGATGAAATGCTGTTGTGTACAATAATTGTGCACAATAATTTTGCATTTGGATGAATTGGCCAGTGTCAAAATCAGCTGATGTTCAGAACAATTCACTCCAAGGCCCTGCTTAGCTGGGTTTATCAGCCATTGAGTGATGAGCCTGCTGTATTGTTACGTGTTGCACAGTGAAGGCATCATATCTGCACCAGCAAAGCCTCTGCTAGCGAGGCAGGCTGGGTGTGAGGCTGTGAGCTGCAGCCAAGCCCAATTACCACGCGAGAACGCCTCTCCTGTTCGGAGCCTGCCAACCATTTCCTTTGCATATTAGCAACATTTATTCTATTTAAGTGGCTTTGCCATCGTGTCCCTGGCTCCCATTCCTCTGGCTGCATGGCTGTAAGCAGTGGCAGGCAAGGGCAGAGGTTGTTCCAGCTTGAAGGTGGGATAAATTGTCCTTTGAAGACAGGGCAGGGGTTTGGGTTTTGGGGTTTTGACCATATTCAGGGGTTTGGCTGCACTCAGCAGCACCAACCACCTCTGTCATTTGCCTGGGGTAGGAGTAGCAAGGCTGGTCTGTCGCCCTTTCCCCCAAAATTTTCCTTCTTACTCCCATATTTCCCCAGATTTCTGCACAGTGCTCCCTGGAAGAGCTCCAGCTTGGCTCCTGACCAGAGGAACCTGCACAGTCGGGTTTCTCTGTTCCAGCCTTTTCAAGCCACTGTGAGGTGACCCCTGTGATGGGGCTGCCTCAGTCTCAGCCCTCTGGCTGCTGGTACAAAAGAGGGATTAGGCCCACATCTGATCCCCCCTGGTAATCTGAGGCCAGACATGGTCTGTTCTTTCAAGAACAGTTGCTGTGAAGATTTTAAGGATGTTGTCACAGCTACACTCACAGGCAAATGGAGCAGTTTGTCTGCTTCAGGCTGTGAAGATTTAATTGAGCTCCAAGGGAAGGCTCAGAGCTGAATTAAATCTTTTGCTGATGGAGAGCAAGGTCTGCCATAAAGAAATTCTCCTGATCCTTGTCTTCCCTGAGTGCTGCTATACCGACCCAGGACCAGCTCTAACCCAGTCCAGAGCAGAGTTGGTGCTGAGAAAGGGGCTGTTTACCCTCATCGAGCTACTTACCACAACCAAATAAATTATTTTATTCTCTGTTCAGCATGTGTAGAAGACTTTCAGTGCAACTGAAGGCCATTTTTTAATTGCTGATACTCTGTAACTAGAGATTTTGAGATTTGCAGGCTCTCATTCAAAATGTCATAATAAGATTGTTCCTTGTAATCGTGTAAGAAGAAATAGCATATGTGGGAGAGACAGACCAGGAGAGAATAGTTTATCTGTTTTCCTTAATAATGTAACTATGACACGTGTATTAATTTTGGAGCAGATTGTGGAGATCTGTAGTAGGACTCTATGGGTTTTACTCCTGGATCTTACTCTTGTCAAAATAAATACTCAAACTCTAGCATGTTTTGGGTTTCAGGCCATTTTTTCAGCCTCCTTACTGCCAGAGGTACCTGGTTAGTCCATCTCTGTAAGGATTACACTTGGAGATCCTAAGGCACAAATCTTGTGCTGGTTGCTTGGAATCAATTCCCCTGGATTTCTGCACAGTGAACACCTCTTAAAATGGCTTTTAAAAAACACCTTCAGCCCTGTGTTTCTGTTGGTAGGTTTGACAAAGACATCCTCAGCAGCCAGGAGTCCACTGTGGAACATTGGTTTGTGGGATCCTCTGGAGATAGACAGATTTAGTCCTGAGCCTCAGAGACCCCACAATATCTTTAGGAATACATCAAAAAGTGCTTCCATGGAAGGAAATATTTATGCAGACTGTCATCTGGTGCCTTGGGTTTGTCTGTGCTTTGTGGACAGGAGAATTTGGAATTTTCACAGTTGTTCTGTGAAACAGTGTTTTTGTTTAGGATCTGCGATGTTCACATGAAAAAAGAAATACTGAAAACCTCTTAAAACCCCAGGAGGGTCAGATGTCTGGGTAAGGGGCAGAACTACAGGATATTGGTGTGCCTCAAACTTCTGGGAACATGTAAAGTATCACGTTTTGTTACGTACAATAGAGAGGTCCTTGCTGAGAAGATATTTCTGCAATAACATGATTATTTGCATGGATTTCACAAGAATTCATAGGGGTCTCCTGCTATCAGATCAGTTCATTAACATACCTCCAAACTTCATTGTTCTAGACTTCATGTATTTTTCACAGATCCTCCCTTCTTGTGATGTGCCTGAAGACATTTTTATTCGGATGTAACCAACCTGGGACCAACACTAAGGTGTCAGACGTGTTTAAACTAGAGAAGAGTTATTACAGAATTCAACCTTGAACTGCCTGGGGTTACAGGAAAGCACAGAACAAGCCATGAATTATGGGGATATAGGTGTGAGGTGAGTGACAGGTAATATTCTTGGAGGCTTTAGGATTCCAGGAAAAAGGGAAATGTGAAATGCATGGTGAGACAAAATTAGAGACCCTTCAGAGATGCTAATAAATCTGATGGGTGTTGATTAGTGCAAGGTTTATGAGCAGCTTCGCATCTTTTGTGCAATCGAGGGAGAATTCTTTCTGAGTAGGTGCATGGTAACCTGGTTCTCACTTTATACCATGATTTTCACAGGTACAAAAGGTGGTAGAAGTCATAGAGCTGATTTGTTTCAATAGCATTTTACCAATGTTCGGACAGAAAAAGGTGAAAGCAGCCATCATGGCAGCTATACTGGTTTTTGTCCTATGACTGGGATTTCATTGCACAGTTCTAGGTTTTAATTCTTTTGCATTTCTCTGACATTACAAAATGAGAGGAGTCTAAACCAGACACAGCTTCATCCATACCAAAACTTGAATCAAATCCAGTGCAAGAATGAACAGACTGCTGCCAGTGACTGAAGCCTCACCCCTTCTTATGCCAAAACGGCCCTGGGAAGGATTTGCCTCTCTCGTAGGAGATCCAGTGTCCTGCTGTGCTGTAATCCCTCCTGGTGCTTTAGGTATCACGTCAAATAACTCTGCATGGAGATAATTGCTGGAGCTAAGGCTTTCTGTGACCTTGGTGAGGTTAATCCTCATGTGTGCTAACGTGAAAACAGCATCCAGTCCATATGTTCAGCGTCGCGTGTGGCTCCGGGAAGCGCCTTGGGTGGGTTCAGGATTAAAGTCATGTCTCTGCCTCCTCGGGTAGAGGGAAGCTTGCCAGGATCTGGAGGGGAAAATGTTAGTTCCTGAAAGCAAGGACAGTCATGATTTTCTGTCCTCCCACCTAGGTTAGACACTTGGAGAACCTTAGGACTTTTCTGTTTATCTTTGTTTAATGAGCAAAGAGAAAGATTGATTTTGATTTAAATGTCAGATGACAGAATTATAGACTTGCCAATGTCTTGGGTGCCCTTTCGTTTAAAAGAAGCATCTGTGCGAGAATTGGTACCCACAACAAAGCCAAGGTCTCAGACTGCAAAATTAAAGTGACTCTAAGAAATCGGTAAATGCAAAGCATGAGGATGCCTGACTCTGCCTCAGAAACTTCAACTTCTCTTGAAGCTGCAGGATGGGGGCAACAGAATTTTCTAATCCTCTGACTCACATACCAAATTGTTCTGCAAAGCCTGTGAGCCACAGGATGTATCATTGTCTCTAAGAGACGAGGGGATGGGAAGATTTAGGAATAGTTAGGAGATGGTGGTGGTTTCTTAGAGGCCAGTTGCTCATTTGGTCCTGCTGGGTAATCAAATGGGGCTGATCTTGAGTCCTGGGTAGTTTCAGGGGTCCTGTGTCCACTTGTGGTCTTCCCAGTACAAAAGAGACACAGACATACTGGAGACAGTCCAGAGAAGGACCACGAGGGTGATTGAGGGACTGGAGCTTCTCTCCTGTGAGGAAAGGCTGCAAAAGCTGGGAGCTCAGGGAGAATCTCATCAATGTGTATAAATACCTGAAGGGAGGATACAGAGAGGACAGAGCCAGGCTCTTTTCAGTGGTGCTCGGTGACAGGACCATAGGAGAGTCTATCTGAACATCAGGAGATACTTTTTCTAATGAGAGGGTGACTAAGTGCTGGCAGGGTGGTTGTGGAGTCTCCATCCTTGGAGATGTTCAAAAGCCACCTGGACTTGGTCCTTGGCAGCTGGCTCTGGGTGGTCCTGTGAGGGGGGGAGGCAGGGTGACCTGCAGAGGTCCCTTCCCAGCTCTACCATTCTATGGTTCTTTGTAAAACTAAGGGTTCGTTTACCAGAAGGAATTACATCCATCTAACCATAGGTATATGACCACACCAATATTTTTCTGTACAAGAAGTCTCTTTATCTCTGGTTCCAGAGTTCCACTTGGAAACATGAAGCTAGTCCAGACTACAAGACAAAGATGTGCAGGCTGGAGGTGAGCTACAGGCTCTGTGAAGTGACGTTTCACTGTGCTTTACTCCCATAAATGTGCCTTGACAGAGGAAGTTCCCTGCAGTGAGGGAACCTGGCAGCACCTCAGGTTGGGTAGTGGCAATGTCCTCATCCGAGGGATGAAGCTGCAGACTCTCAACCTCCATCCCATGTGGACCTGCTTGGAGCTTTGCAGCGTACCCAAAATAGCAGCACAACACGTCTGACTCATTTTCTGCACCACTGAAATACTGTGCAGCGTTGCAGTTGACCCAGCAGTGGCTTAATAATATCTGCAATTCCAGTGATGTCTCCTGGAGAGATCTGAACTACTGACACCGTGTAGTGCAGTGGAATAATGGGAAACGAGTTTTGATGGGAGGGAGGGTAACAATAAAGACAAAAGTCCCTTCTAGATTGAGAGGTTAATGCAGGCCAGGCCAGTGAAATGTTGCTGGTGGACGTGCTGATAGGCCATGGAAAATTTACAAGCTGCCATCCTGAGCCACTGTGAGGCTGCAAAACATCGAACTTACTCCTCTGAGCCTGTCATGCCATGGCCAGGACACTGAGTGTCTGCAGCAGATGAGATTGGGTGCTGCTGGTCAGTCAGCTTTCCTTGCAGTGTTCTTTTAGCATCTGCTGATCTTTGTGTCGTGCTTGGTGTCATCCTGAATATGGCTGGATGTCTGATCTGTTTGCTCTGCAGATGCAGAGCCGAGGCCTCACTGGAGGGTTGGCAGGAAGGTGGGGGCTGGCTGGTCTCTGTGCAGGACCGGCTGAGCTGTGGGCTTCACCGGAAACATGAAGAATACATCTAATCCTAAAAGGTCCTTAATCTGTCCAATTTCTCATCAGGCAGGGCTCTGTTTGGGATAGCAGTGGCTTTGTAACTGCTCAACATTTCACTGTCTTCATTGATGCTTTTCCTTCTTCGTAAAATCACTGAGTTTGCTTCTTTTTTGTCTGAAGGAAGGGAATATTCTAGCTCTTCTCGATTAGGTGAATACTAACTTAAAGTATGCAAAAATTCTTGTGAGGATACAGGTTTTATACCATGTGTCTTGTCTAAGCCCTGGGTGATGTGCCCAATGGAGAACTGGGAGTCTCCCAAAATCTCAGTCCCGAAGAGGAAAGACTGGTTGTAGCACCAGGCTAAAAATCAGCTCAGCTGTGTCTTCCTTGCAGTTCGGATGATGCCTGACTTGCCCTGATGGCTGTAGAGGTGCTTTTCTCCCCTCCAAAGCAGCTCACTGTCTCCCTGGTGTCAGAAGGTCTGGTTGCCTGGTGTTTATAGAAATTGGAAGTCCTCCAGTGAAAGGCCGAGTGCTATTTCACTCCTTCAACAACCCACCATCCTGTGTGAGCTGTAACCCCCATGACAACCATATGTCAGTCTTATTTTAAACCTAATCTGATATAAATTTGCTTATACAAAAGCAGAGAGAGATGAGGAGAGCTGACCCCCCCACATACCTGCTTAGATTTCCAGTTTGAAGGCAGTGTGAGTAAGTAAAGAGTAAAACCTGAACAGGGTCTTCAGAGCTTGGCCCCTGGGCAGCCGTTTTCTCCCCCACAGAATGAAAGTAGCAGTAATGGGAGTTCCTTGTCTCACATCTCTGGGCCAATCTCTTCCTGTGACCATGGAGACACAGGTTGTTTCCACCTCTCTGAGATCCAGCTCTCTCCACCATGCACTGTCTTGATGCCTTAGGGTTTAGCTTTTATATTTTTCAAATTCTGTATTCTCAGTGTGTAACTCTGCAGTGTCCTGTAGCCTGTGAGCTGCTGCTCTCTCATGCTGAGACAGACAGAACAAAGCCTCTCCAGGCTGCTCTCCAAGGACACCCAGCCCGGCCTAGGCCCAAAATGTGTAACCCAGCATCTTGAGAAGGGGGGCAAGCTGAGGGGAAATGACATCATGAGCTAAAGTTTAATAGGTGAAATTATACTGAGATGCAAATGGGCCAAACCTATAAAAGCGTGAAGAACTCGTGACTCGGGGTCCATCTTGGGTGTAGCCTTTGGCCTGCCCAGGGTGTACCTCTGAAGGCCTTTCAAATAAATATCCACCTTTATTCCCTTACTCCTGTCTAGTCTCTGTTTTTAGGTTGGCCTCTTTAGGCTTCAGTCTCACCTGCTCTCCTTCAGTCTCAACTGAGCTGGGACACAAAAAGCCAAATCCAGATGATGCTTTGGGGCCAAAGCTGGCAACTTAAACTTGTCAGTGTTGAGAATGTGGTGGTCTCCAACTGTGTGCAAGGCTCTAGCACTGGAGATCTGGGCCATGCTGCCTGGCAGAAGGGTCAGTGGGTGAAAATGATACAGCTCAAGCCAGCTGGGGTCTGATTAGGGGTCTCCAGCCCTCATAATGGTCAGGCAGCTTGTTCATCTTGTGAAAGATGGAGCATCTGCTTGGAGGGTAAATCAGACAGCTAGTTGTGAGATATTCAGCTGAAAAGTCTCCTAACACATGCTGATTGAGTATTGGCTAATAAAAGCATGGATTGTATGGCTCCTACTGAAATGTGCGACCAGAAACCTGAAAGATTTTACTGCTGGAAGTCAGGGGAAAACTTGGGTACATAAAATGGCAATCAGTCAGAGCCTGAAAGGTTTTTAGATTTAATGGGGCAGTGAACAGCATGGAAACAGGACCAAGTATTTCCCCTTCTTCCATATTTCTTTCTCTCCCCCTCTCCCTTCAGCTTTTGTGCTTTGCCATAAGGGAGTACTGAGGGAGGCTGCACAACATCACTTTTCCTAAGATGAAGTCCCTAACTGTTGTGTTTTGTTCCATTCTGCAGCCAGAAAATTTACGGTAACAATAAATCGAAGGTGGTAATATGCTCCCCAATTTATCGGTGAATTCATGGATAAAAATGAATGTGAAATACAGCCTTCCTGCTGCTGACTTGGAGTGTTGTTGCAAGGCAGCCAGAAGCTACAGATCCCTTTTCCATTGCAGTGGGGACCCCTCCTACTGGCTTCATTCATGCAGAGGTGATTGGGCTTCTCATAAAGCTTTGCAGGCTTCCAGGAGATGCATCATTTTCAAATTCATTTCCTGCTTGGGTTAATAGACAGTTGATTCATCTCCTTGTTCCCAGTTACAGACTGGTTGTGGTGACTCTAAATACTAGACTGTCAAGGTGAAAGGGAGGCAATCATGGGCAATACACAGACTGCAGAGGAGTTCAATTACTTGTTTGCATCAATCTTCACTCCTAAACTGTGTTCATATAGGAAAGGGTTTGGGCGACAGGGTGAGAAGAGATGTGTGGGAGGGAATCCCTTTCCTCTTCTGAGTTCTAATTTCTGAGTGTCATTGAACTATTCCCACAAGCAAAGCTCTGTGAGCCAGAGCGTTTCTGACACAGTGTCTCCCGTGTGAGTGCAACACATCAGAGCAACCAAAAGACTTTCCTGACACTGGGGCTGCAGGTAATCCAGGATCCCATTTTGGAGAATTCTTCCTTCTTTGCTCATGTTCATCAATAGGATGATTAGAGGGGGAGAGCAACAGAAAGACTGAGAAAGAGAGCCAAAATCAATATGTCACTGGAACAAACTGGGATTTTAAGGCTGCTGCACGTTAGGGAACACATCATGGGCACTTCTCTCTTGTACCCTGGTGAAGTTGGCTGGGTGCAGCTTTGGTTAAGGACCAGGTCCCAGAAAAGAGGGACAGATCAGAGCAGTGGGGAAAATTGAGGTGCTCTGAAAGAGCTGAGCAGTTCAGTATTCCACGGAAAATGCACAACCATGCATCAAAAGCAGCCACAGAAACAGAAAAATGCTGCAGTTAAAATACCGGGCTTGGGTTTTTGTGACTGAGCTCTTGGCTCCACTATGCTTTTCTTAGTTCACTTCATGTTGTTTGCAAGTATGCTGAGAGCCCCAGAGGATTTGGAAGGATATCTTCCAGTCTTCAATGTCCAGTGATGGTAAATCAATTTATCATTGATCAATGATTTTCTGGTGTAGTTTGTGGCTTCTCTAATAAAACAGTTACAAAAGATTGTGGACACTGGGAACCAACTAGGAACCAACCATTAAAATTGAAGAGTCAAAGGAAATTATTTGCAAATATCTTTAGGTCTATTTGCCAAGTGCTTATAAAAAAATCAATACATTTAAAGAAAATCAGGATGGTTCCCAAACATTCTGCTAACCAAAATGGGGCTTTATTCATAATAAATACTATTTATGATGAATAATTTGACTAGGGAGAACTGGAGAGAGGCCAATGTATCCATCTATTTAATACGAACTATGGGTGATCCAAAGAATTATAGACCTCTCGGTCTTATTTCTGTTGCTGAAAGAATAACTGAGAAATTAATTAAAGAACAGGCAGTAAAACCAGGGCAAATATAAGTTGAAAGTAGCAAAACTCCATGGATTTTAATGGTAAAATCATGCATGCTTTCATTCACATTTTCTAGTCAAGGTAGGAATGACTCCTTTCACTGGCACTTCTGTATCTACTAAGATCATGAACAGAGATGTGGGCTTTCACTCGGTGTAAGCAGAGGTTAGCACGTTGCCACCTAATCTTTGGTGATGTCTTAGAAGGCTGCAGCACCTGAATGCAAATAATGTTATGTGTCTGATACTAATAACCCCTCAATTTCTTTGGGAAGATTAAGAGCAGAGCAGATAATGGATGACTGACAAATACAGTTAATTTAGATTTTCAAGATGTTTTTGAAAAAAAATGCATTACAAGAAGCTATTAATGGGATTTGGTGAGTACAGAGGAAGAAGGAAGGCAGAGGCACAGCTTCAGCAGTGGTGAAAAGGAGGGACAGAAAGACAAGGGCCAAGAGTTCAATTCTCAGCATGGGAGGAGGTTAATAACAAGTTCCACCCAGAATCAGGTTCGTGAAGATTTGTGAGGAATAAAAGCGACTCCATAAAGGCCTAATAAACCATAAAAATTGCCAACACGAATTTCAGTATAAACAAGCACAAGGCAGCGCTGTTTAAAAGGACTGATTTAAAGGTTTCGTACACACTGATGATTTCTGCATTCACTTTAACCCTCTAGACATAGGGATATAATTGCCAGCGACTGAAAGAAGGGATTCAGGCAGCACACAGCAGGGCTGGCAGCAGTGAAAAGCCCACTCAGCTGAGTTAAGGAATGGGTGGAGGAAGCTGTGTCCAATAATAATGATGTGTCTATTAATAAAACGATGAACTAATGCTTCATCTGTGCCACCTGCTGTATCGAGTCTGATCACCCTTTTGTTGAGAAGAGGAATGGTAGAATCAAAGAATCATGAAATTGTTAAGGTTGGAAAAGACCTCTGAGAGCACTGAGTCCAACCATTAAGTGAGCACTGCCAGGTCCCAACGCTAAACCATGTCCCCAAGTGCCACATCAGCACATCTTTTAAATACCTCCAGGGGTGTTGACTCAGTCACTGCCCTGGGCAGTCTCTTCCAGTGCCTGACCACCCTTTCAGTGAAGAAATGCTTCCTAATGCCCGACCTAAACCTTCCCTGGCACAGCTTGAGACTATGTCCTCTTGTCCTATCACTTGTTAGATGGAAGAAGAGACCAATCTACAGCTACAACCTCCTGTCAGGGAGTTGTGGAGAGTGACAAGGTCCTTCCTGAGCCTCCTTTTCTCCAGGTTGAACACCTCCAGCTCCCTCAGCTGTTTCTCATCAGCCTTGTGTTCCAGATCCTTCCCAGCTCTGTTCCATTCTCTGGACACGCTCCAGCACCTCAGTGTCTTTCTTGTCCTGACGGGCCTAAAGCTGCACCAAGAACTCAAGGTGTGGCCTCCCCAGTGCCCAGCACAGAGGGACAATCCCTGCCCTGGTCCTGCTGGCCACACTATCGCTGACACAGAATGCCATGAGGCCACTGGCCTCTTTGCCCAGCTGGGCACACGCCGGCTCATGTTCAGCTGCTGTCAGCCAGCACCCCCAGGGCCTTTCCCGCTGGGCAGCTTTCCAGCCACTCTGCCCCCAGCCTGGAGCACTGCAGGGCCTTGTTGGGACACGAGGGCAGGACCCAGGCCTTGCTCTTCTTGAAACTCAGCCTCGCACCAGAGATCCAGCCTGTCCACATCCCCCTGCAGAGCCTTCCTACCCTCCAGGGCATCGACACTCCTGCCCAGCTGGGTGCCATCTGTGAAGTTACTGAAGGTGCCCTTGATTTCCACATCTAGATCACCAATAAAGATACTAAACAAGCCCGACCCCAGCACTGAGCCCCGGGGGCCAGGAACCAATAGTGACTGGCTGCCAGCTGGATGTGGCACCGTTCACCACCACTTTCTGGGCTTGAGCACCCAGCTAGTTTTTTACCTAGTGAAGACTACGTCCATCTGAGCCATGGGAATTCAGTTTCTGCAGGACTGTGCTGTGGGAAATGGTGTCAAAGGCTTTACTAAAGTCCAGGTAGATACATCCACAGCCCTTCCCTCAGCCACCAGGCGGCTACCTGGTCATAGAAGGAGATCGGGTTGGTTAAGCAGGACCTGCCTTTCACAAACCCATGCTGGCTGGGCCTGATCACCTGGTTGTCATGTACATGTCACATGATGGCACTCCAGATGGACTTCCCCATCATCTTCCCTGGCACTGAGGTCAGGTTGACAGGCCTGACATTCACTGAATCCTGCTTCTGCCTCTTCTCATAAATGGGCATCACATTTGCTCACCTCCAGCAAACTGGGATCTCTCCAGTTAGCCAGGATTGCTGGTAAATGATTAAAAGTGATTGGTAGTGCAAATAGGAAAAAAATGACAGTGATCAGCAACATGTGTTTTTTCTGTACAGTGTAAAGGGAAAATGTTGCAATTTAATCCATAGGGAAGGAAGATAAGTTAGAACTGACGTATTTTACAGCGTTAATACTCAAAGGGAAGAGCTTGTCTGCCACTCTCCATTTTTTGCTTTTTGTATTTTAATCCTTTTTATGAAGTAATGAGTACAGAGAAGTACAAAGACAGCTAAAGGCAGTTTGTTTCAGAGAGAAGTGTTCAGAGGCTGCATGACAGAGGCTGCATTTTAAGTTTGTGGACCTCAGTGGGGGAAGTATTTCTTGGAGGCAGCTGTATACTTTTGTAATGTATGCTTATATATATGACTATATATGTATTTTAATTAAGGATTTTAGTACTTTCAGGATCTAGAATTTTAGTACTCTAAAGGAAAGGAAATGTCTTGGGCTGTGAACATTCAAGGTGCATACTGATTTCAAACTGGGAACGGAGAGGGATGTTATGCTGTGGAAATACGAACCACCCTGCTCACAAGTGCTGCTCTACACAAAATCCCTTTCACAGTGCAGTGATTGTAACATGGGTTCTCTCCTTCCAAACTGCACAGGGTTCAGATCTGTTGGCAGTTTGTGGCTCTAGGTCAGGCTGTCTTGAAATTGCTCAGTGTGGTGTCCCAGACCAATCTGAAATGCTTGGGCAGGGGTGTGAGGCTTTGCCTGTCTGTGACTGCAGTTTTCATTCAGTCTGAAGCAGTTTTTGAGCTCATTTGAAACTGGGAATGAAGCATGGGCAGGTCTGGTCATCCCAGCCCTTGGGCAGCAAAGCTCCAGATCTATTTTTTCTGGAGAAGCGCGAAGTGAAATCCCTGCAAAGCTGAAGAGTGCCATGAGAAATTGCCTGTGACCTGACACTCCTGGTGTGATGACACGGGCTGGGATGTGGCTGTGCACACACACATGCTGGCCTGGGAGGGACGGCAAGCTCCAGGCAGCTGTGAGGTGCTTGCTGATGGGTAGAGCTGCTGCTGTGAGCGAGATGTCAGTGCCCTGTGCCATCAGTGGGGATCAGTTGCTGGAGAACTCAACATGTGCTCTCTATTTTTCTCTTTTTTCCTGAAGTCACTTGATGCGCATGTTAAGGTGTGACCACCTGAGGCACCTGATCTGCCTGTTTTGCCCATAATGGTGCTTGCTGGCCCATCCTCACACTAATTGGAGTCCTCCAGCTGGTGCTGAGAAGTCACCTGCTGTCCTCTTGCCTCACCTCCTTTTTCTGCAGCACTCTTACTGGCAGAGGTAGCAAACAGGACAAGGAAGACCTATCTGGATGCTAAATAAGCACTTAAGACACTGATCAAATGTGACACAGGGGTCACATCTCACCTTTGCTTGAGAAGGCAGGGAAGTGCTCCAGCATTCAATTATCACTGGGCAGCTGAGGCACAGAAAATTTCGTGGTCACACCATGAAGAAATTCAATGGCAGCAACAGACTCCAGCTTTCCTGGAGCTCAGCCCTGCCTGTAAAGCAGAAGCCTGACCCTTCAAAGAGGCTGCTTTTTCCTCTCCTGCATGTTTGTCACTGTGTCTCATTGCATCGTGCTTAGCATTAACATCCACGTGTGCTGTGGACAGGTCAGGTGTTTCTGGGGTGCTCTGTGGGGAATAAGCCTCACTTCAGGGCTTTTATGCAAATTCGGATCAGCAATGATCCAAAAATAGTAATCCTTAATCATGGGTAATTTCTAAAATGAATCAAGCACATTCTTTTCCAATGAATGATTCTCTTAGTAATGATAAGGACTTTCTAATGTTCCTACAATATGTTTTTAAAAGGCATTAGTCTCTCCTTTTAATAAATTGCCTTTGGAAATGTTGTATGCAATTTGAAAACCTTAGGACAAAAGGAGAGTCTGGTCGAAAGCAGTCACTGCTGCTCAGCCTTAATCACATCAAGATGGTTTTTGTCTGCAGATTTCTCTTGTGTGTGTGGATGTGGGGCTCAGACCTTTCCTTAGGCAGGCACTGACTTGGCAAGCTGTAATGACCACGTCAGTGATCCATGGATGATGGGTCACCAGGAGATGGGGCATTTTGAAACTGCACCTCTCCATCCACAATGCTGCACCTTTGGGGGATTTCTGGGGCAGCCACAGGAGCTGGCCAGGAAGCAGTGATTTTGTACCCACCACAGAGCACCCTGGAAACACCTTGGGCAGTGACTTTCAGCATACCCCTTGCCTTTGGACTACTCTGAAGGACAGCTCCAGACTGCAGGAATTTGTGCAAAATCAGAAAGTCAGGGGAGGTAGTGATGCCTTGGGTTTTAACTTTTATATTTTTCAAATCCTGTACTGCCTAATGTGTAACTGAAGTTTCTTGTAGCCTGTTAACTTCTGCTCTCTCATGCTAGTTAGACATAACAAAGCCTCTCCAAGCTTGCTCTTCAAGGACACCCAGACTGTCCTAGGCCCAAAATGTGTAAACCAACATCTTAAGAGGGGTGTGAGCTTGGGGAAATGACACCATTAACTGAAGTTTTAATTGGAGAATTAACCTGGATATGTAAATGAACCAAACTTATAAAAGTGTGAAGAACTCGTGACTCGGGGTCCATCTTGGGCTCCATCTTGGGTGTAGCCTCTGGACTCTCCAGGGTGTACCTTTGAAGGCCCTTCAAATAAATACCAACCTTTATTTTGTTATTCCTGTCTAGTCTCTCTTTTTAGGTGGCCACTTCAGGCATCAGTAGTACTGGACCATGTTGCCTTGCAGTGGTATTTCTTTGCTAGTTGGGGATAAGGCTGCTGTGGGCCTACTGAATAAGCCTAGAAGCAAATGGAGGAGCATAGTCTGTCCTAGAGGCACTGTGTGGAGTCATTGCAGGGATCCAGGAAACATCTGGCTGGAGGTGTTTGCCTTGAAGTGCTTGGACTCTAAGAGGGGACATAACTGAGCCAGACCAGAGACACATGGGCAGTCACAGGTGTGCCACACATGCATGTGCCCTCACTGTCAGGAATGTAAAACTTTGAGCTAATATTGATCTTTCCTTACTATCTCCTAGTTTTTCATTCTGCCAATCTAGAGGAGAAAAGCATAGATTGTTTCCTTAGAGTGCTGACATCGTGAATGCTCAGTTCTGTTTCAGGGAGACACAGTTACACTCAGGAGTTCCTGGCACTTTGATTCATACTTCTCCCATAGGATACCCTGACCACCTGTGCAGTAGCTATTTTACCAACTTATTTTTGGTAAGTCAGAAATAGGAAGGTGTGGAATTAACAACAGAAAACATCTATTCTTTTAAGGAGTGTGTTTCACCAGGAATTGAGAGCTCTTCCCAATATGCAGTGCTCAAGATCCAGGGCCAAGGATGCAAAACTTCCTGTTCCTGCAGCATGGTTGCACTAAATATCCAGCTTGAGCAGCTCATTTTGGCTTTTCCTTCAGTTTTCGAGGTTGTCCCACAGATGGAAGCAAGATGCCTACACGGCAATGCAGCATTGGGGTTGAACTCCTGCTCTGTGATAATACACAGTTTTCTCTTGCATTTACAAGTATCAGCAGGGGGGACACGGCCTCGTGTTGCAGACCCATAACTGTGAGTTAGAGTTTCCCTTTGTGCCCCTACTGAACACCAAGCAAGTTTCACAGTGATGTGAAGAGAAAGCTCCTTGTCTGAAAAGCTGATGATGCAGATAGACACCACTCAAAAGCTGAGGTGTGTGAGGTTTTTGTTCACTTTTTATCGCTCAAGTGAATGTCCAAACCAAGAGCTGAATTTGGAAATTTACTGCTCTTTTAGCCTGTCCAGTGTTGGTTGGATGTGGTCTCTGTGCTTGAATCACTGGAACTGGCAGTTTTTAATAAATAAGCTATAGGAAGGCTTACATAGCTTTAGCTTTTACTATATAGCTTTAGCTTTTTTAATATATAGCCTTAGCTCTTAGCTTTTAGCTAAAGCTAGCTTAAAAAATTCATATGCCTGTGTTTAAAGGTGAGGAAAAGGTAAGTAGGTTATGGTGCAGTCTTGTGGTGTGATTGACTTGTTTTTATAAACATGTTTGTTTCTCCTCCTAAAAGCGTGGGTGCTAGAACAGAGGAACTGTGGTGTATCTTGTAGCAGAAAAAGGGATGGAGGCAGGCAGGCAGAAATATGTGTTGGAGGCATGGAAATCTTTTAAACTGGATTTATCTCTGGAGATGTGACATGAAACTGCTCCCTTCAACACTGGTGTACCAGGATGGTCATCCTCCTTCCCCATATTCCCTGGGACAACCCAGCTGATGTTGCAGTGGTTTGCTGCAGCTAAACAGCAGCTGCTCCTTGGCTTTCCATGTGCTGCTTTGTGCTGCACAGAGCGGGTGGATCATTCCTGAGCAGTGCCACGTTCTTCCCTCTGTCCTCTCGTGGTTCTGTTCCCCTTGCCTGATATTGCTGTTGCTGGGGTTCATGTGGGTCCTCTGCCTGGGTCTGCTCTCTACCTGTTCTCTCCTTGCCTATGACAAAGAGAACCTTTAACTAGCAGATTTGGTGGGGTAATTTGACTGAAAATTATCCTTTGATAATCCTGATTTGGTTGTCAAGTGAGATCTAAGGTGGTCCTACAGAATGCAAGAGACAGTGACACTTTGTGGGAGCCATGGGTTAGGTATTTCATGGGGCTTTGAATTGCAGAAGGCAAATGTCTGCTGAGGAATTCTTTCTATCCTATAGTCTAAATTTCATTCTGTGCATGCTTTCTTACAGAGAAACTGTTCTGCAAACACTATAGAGAGCTGTAAGGTATTAAATTGGGTTTAGGTTAGCATCCTCCCACCTGGAAATCCAGGTGCTTTGCTTATCATGACTTGAGCTCTCCAGAGCTTGGAGACAACCATAAAGCTTCTGTGAACATCCTGAAATAGCTGTTCTGCATGTATAAATGCTGCTCCTAATTTCCAGAGCAAGTGATATGTATTGCTGTGCATAGCTCTCTCTTTCCCTGGGTATTAATTACCCTATTCTTCTGCTGAAGAGCATGGCAGCAAGAGTGGCAGGGTTTGTGTGACATACTTCTGTCTGGTCAAATTCTCCTTCTCCATTTAGTAGAAGGTGCAAGTGGGCAAGAGAGAAGAAATGCTGTGTGGGAGAGAGAAAAAAAGAAAGGAAACAGTGTGTGGAAGATTTAAATAAACAATGATCAGTGGTAGTCATTGGAGGTGTCCAGACAAGGTGGTGGAGGGGTAACATCCCGGTGTGTCTATGTTCTTGTAATCCTCAGTGTTATCCTAGCAGCTCTCATCTCAGGGAAATCATTTCCCCAATGTTGGAATAGAGCAACTATTTTTAAGGCCATGCTAAAATCTAAGCTCTGTCTTCAGCTGGTGGGGGATGGCGTAGCTGTGTGACCTCAGCAGAGCTCGGAGGATTCAGTGCAGCCAAAGTCCTGGTTTATGGTCCTATTGCCATAAATGCCCCACAGGTTGGTTCTGGGTGGTGAATACAGGGTGCTGCACCCAAGAGACGTTTTAAGGGAAGCATGGATAACACAAAACTCGCTCACCCTGGCAGGGTGCTGGGATTAAGCCAGCAGATGCTTATAAACAGTGTGGCTGGCCCTGGTTGTAGCTTTCCCCTTAATCCACACAGCACAATTCCTCCCAAGAAGCTCCTGAGCCTTGGGGTCAATGCTGCTTCTGAGGAGGAAAAGCTGCTGTCCTTTCCTGGTTTATGTGTTGGCAGGCTAATTGCAAAGTTGTCAGTTTGGGGGAGAAAAAGCTGGAAAAGACAAACGGGGAAAGGCTGATTGGATTTTGCTCTCAGCCTGAGGAGGTGCCTAGTGGGAATGTGGAGTTTGTTGAAATGGAGGCCTATCCCAGTGGCCTTGGAAATCAATAGGAAGCCTCCAGCTGGCTTCAGTGTCTCCTTGTTCTAAGCAAACAGAAGATCGTGGAAATAGGAAAACAAAATGATAACAAAGCTGCAGAATGCACATTTATCCTGGGCTCTGCAGAGAGGCAATTACCTGTCTAGGCTTGTGGAGAGACAAAACAGTGATGTTTCTCTTAAGGGAAATGACTTAAACAAACAGACAAACAAACCAACCCAAATAAGGCATTCAGGGGAATTGCATGGAGGAGTCTGCAAAGGATGAGGATTAAAGGCTTGGTTCTGCCTGTTGCAGTTCTACCCAAATCTGAGTTTAAAAGCAATGTAGAATAGTTCAAGGAGCAGAGGAGGCAGCCCCATTTCTACAAGGGGATGGTAGATTCATTAGGCAAAAAGTAAAGGAGAATAAATTTAAAAAAACAACTAAAAACTTCCTAGTGTAGAGTCAAAGAACTGAGCTCTGTTAGAGCTGTACAGGAGGGAGCAAAACCAAATTGGCAATAAATTGAAAACAAACAGGTTGTCTTGGGAGTCTTCAATCTACCTGGTTCTCTGTGAACGTATCTTATACCTGGTGCATTCTACAACTACAGTAGAAAATCAGAATAATCCATTATGTACAGCGAGCTTTGCGTATGTGTTCCTGAACAATGCCTGGTTACTATGGTGATAGGCACTATAGAAAGTGTTCATATGGAATCCTTGACGATTTCTAATCCAGTGGGGAGAGTGATGGTCTGAGACGGTGCCTCTGCCAGATGGAGAGCCTCCAGAGAACACCCCTACAGGGGCTAATGGGTCTTCACTGGAAACCTTTGATTCATATGTTGAATTAATATATTTTGAGAGAAATAAAATGAGCTCTACACACCCAACCTCTGCAGCTTTGCAGATGTTGACTCAGAAACTTACTGACACCTGAGTACATACACTGGATTCAGCATTTGGTGAGGCCTATCAAGTATTTGAACTCGTATCTGCTTTTATGCAGCTAATTCTTTATGTAGGTGATATTAACAATCTTGAACAGCCAATGATCTGGGGTGAGACTCGTGAAATCAGAGTCTTGGAGGTTTGAAGGGACCTTGGGAGATCACCTAGTCCCCAGCTCAAGCAGGGCCAGCTGGACAGTGGTTCCTGAGTGCCACATCTTGACAGAGGTTAAGTATCTCCAAGGAAGGAGAGTTGCTGAGCAACTTATTCTAGGGGTGACCATTTTCATAGTAGATAAATTCTTCATGTTAAAATGGCATTTCCTGTATGCCACTTTGTGCCCGTTGCCCTCTGAGTGGGCACCACTGAGAAGAGTCTGTCTTTGTCTTCTTTACATTCTCCTGTCAAACATTGATACACATAGATAAGATTCCCCCTGACCCTTCTCTTCTTGAAAGCTGAACAGTCCTAGCTCTCCCAGCCTGTTCTTCTGTGACAGGTACTTCCATCCTCTATGGCCCTTTGCTGGCCTCACTCCAGTATTTCCATGTCTCTCTTGTATTGTGGAGCCCAGCCCTGGAGAGCTTGGCCACAGGCATTGTCCTTTGGATACCATCCACAGTGTCCATCAGAAAATGATCAAAGGAGGCAGGATCTGGACCTATGTGTCCCAGCTCTCTGCTCTGACAGCCAGACCATGCTTTCTAGCCAGGCTCGGAGATGGTTCCCTTCCCTGGCTTCTCTTCCTTGCTGCAGTGAAAGCCTGCTTGGAATGATTATCAGAAGTGGAGAAGTTGATGAGTCACTGTCTTGTAGAGCTGTGCAGTTTTGTGTGGAGCGCTGTGCTGATCTGCCCACCCATCTGGGGAGAAGATTTATTTATGGTGCTCTCCGAAGTGATACTGTAATATCCTTTCCTAGCCCACATTCCCGCTGGTGCCTGCTCACTACGAGATTTCTTTTTTTTTTTCCTTCCCACAATGTGTTAAATAAGATTATAGTGTATTGAGGTTGAAGGGAGCAGGATATTATTAGGATTTTTATCATCAAATTACTACTTTAAGCAATTTGGAAGTCTCTGATCAGTCATGTAGAGCACAATGTACTGGACCTGGCCTTGATATCCTCTCTCAGCACCAAGGCAAGATTCAGTGATTGCCCAGAGGTTACCCAGGGTAAAGGTGGAAAACATTTTGGTGTGAACAGCTGCTCCTGGTGCTGCCTGCTTCACTCTCAGGGAGGGTTCAGGGACATTGCATTTGTCTCAGTGAAACATTTCCCCTGCTTGGTAAGTTGTGCTTCACTAATGTACTCATCTGCCAGGAGGCTTTTTCCAGTTTATGCCCATTCCAAAAAGGAGAGCACATCTCCCCGCTCCTCCCCACCTCCTTGCTGTGCCCAGGGAGGGCTCCAGGGGCTGGAGGAGACATCTGATGCCTGCAGGGAAATGTGAGTGCTTTGCCATCTTCTTCTTTGATGCAGGGTGAGATAAGTGATCTGCTGAAGGGGTCTGTGGAAGGTAGAGCTGTTCATCCACCACTTTCTCCTCATCTGTTGCAGGCATGGAAGTGGTCAAGTCATATTTAATTTTGGTATGAAATTAGATTGTGCTTAGAGGCAAATTCAGTGGGTTACCTGGCAGGGAACCTGGATTCCTCTCAGCACTGATAAGCTTAAGTTGCTAAGTGCAAGTGATAAAATAGTACCTTCCCTGTTTCAGAAGAAGTTAAATATCTCTATTTCTGATCATTTAGCAATTTCATTCTATACTTCTATTATAATAAAATAATCATATTTGATAAAATCAAAGGTGATAGAAATGCAACAATGAGTTTTGGATTCCCAAATGCTGATATGTTAGTGTCCTGAAAGCTGCTCTGAGGTGACCAAAAAAAAAAAGGCTGTTTCTTTTCCCTGGTCAAAGCCAAGCACAGCTCTCCTTGTGCAGTGCCCAGAGCAGCGCTTAGAGCAGCTGCTTCTGGTTTTCACTTTGGTGACATCCCTGGAAGTGTTCAAGGCCAGGCTGGATGGGGCTCTGAGCAGCCTAGGTTAGAGAAGGTGTCCCTGCCCTTGGCAGGCGTCTTGGAACTGCATCATCTTTAAGGACCCTTGCAACCCCAACCCATTCTATAGTTCTGCAGTGGGCTGGTGAATGCATGGTGGTGATGCTCCTTTCCTCTGCTGATATACTAAATTTTGACTTTTTATTTTGACTCATGGCACCCTTCAACAAGTTTAGAGAGGCTATTCAATCTAACACTCAAAAATTAACTCCAAGGGCAGCAGTGAAGTGGTTAACAAGAAGGGCAGAGGAGCACAGTGATGGAGATAAAAGGGAGATGAGACAGGATTATCCAGGACAAGTTTGCGTTTGCTGCAGGGGGATGAGTCAGTGGTGACGGTGGCTAATGTAGATTTCGAGATGTGAGGGATTTTTTTCCAAGCGAGATTTTCAATGGAAAATATGGTTTAAATGTGGACTAATGTGAAATGATACAACAGGGACAGTAAAGTGCATATGTTAAACCGGGAAGCTCTGCAGCGGCCACCCGGCGAAAGGATTGATGGGTTATTTATTGCAGATTATATGACAGGGAAAGAAATCTGGCTCATCAGAGGTCAGGGAAATTAAATGTTGTCCTCTTGTCATGGTAGGTGCTGAAATCGATCTGTTACCTCCTGTTACATCTTTTGATGAGCATGCACAACAGCCTGTCGCTCGGTGGATGAGGTCAGGTTTTAGAGTTGTAGCTGACTAATTTCTAGGCCAGCAATAACATTTCTGGTTATGAATCTATCATAAAATCACAGAATGATTTAGGTTGGAAAGGACCTTAAAGATCATCTCGTTTCAACCCCCAGGGACACCTTCCACTAGACCAGGTTTCTCAGAGCCCTATCCAACCTGGCCCTTGAACACTTCAGGGCATGGGGCATCCACAACTCAATTTCAGAACATAAAATGCTTTCTCCATAGATAAAGAAAAACAGCTTACCAGACAGAATATTGATTTCCCATTATAGAAGTGTTTTTACATAAAGAGAGCTTCTTAGTACTATCAATTAATGGCACTACTAGAAGCATGATAATGAAGCAGACCTGCCTTTTTTCCCCCTGTTTCGTGAAAAATGTTGACTTCCATAGGTTTCAGGAGAGGTCACCCAGTTTACAGCCCAGTGGGGCTTGGCCCTGTTTACATATCACTTATTCTGTGCCAGCATGTGAATACTGTGTCTCTACTTCCCTGTGAACCTGTGACAGCGCTTATCAAAGTCCAAAAACTTGTGATGGGAATGTGTTAGCCCAGGCAGGCCAAGTCCTGTGCTTAACATCCAGTCAGCAATACTGCTCCCCAAACCCTTCTTAGACCTTTAATGATGGAACTGTTCAAGGCCAGGCTGATGGGGACCACCTTGGTCTAGTGGAAGGTGTCCCTGCCCATGGCAGGGGAGTTGGAACAAGATGATCTTTAAGGCCCCCTCCAACCCAAATCATTCTGTGAATCTATGATTCTGTGATACAAGTTCACACACAGTCAGTGCCGTTGGTGACTGATTTAGTTGGCCCAAGTTTTCTAAAAGCAGGAAAATATATTTCCTGCTCTGAAAACTGTAGTAATTTCTTTGCTCATCTGCCAGCATCTGTCAGTGTGTGCCAGTCACAGTTTATGTGTTTTAATCCAAAGTATGTCACGTTCTAGCACCCACCAAGCCCCATGCCTCAAGGGCCTTGGCTTATGCCTGTGGCTTTTGGAGACCATTGCTAAACAAATGACTGAAAGTGACAGCATGTATGCCACGGCCCTCCGTGGCTGTTAATGCCAATATTTGGCAGATTTCAGCAAGAGTGCTGAGCATTGAGGGTTTTGTCTTATGGCCACCCTTGATGTGATAAGTGGCACAGATAGTGCTAAGAAGTACCTAAGCAGGTAGAGCTGGAGAGAGGTGAATACTGCTTTTCCTGTGTTGAGGCAGAGTAGAAATCCAAATCTACCTTATGGTAACATACGGCTAAGATTTTGGAGGACTTTTTGTGCAAACTGATTGCTTTTCACTGGAGAGACATTTCTTGTGTTATAAAGAACCTGGGGGCTGGTACCTGACAACGGGGTTCATTGCATTGGGCTTAGGAAAATATTGCTTGTGTATCAGCAAAGATTAAGGGCCTGAATCTGTTCCCACCGAGACAGCTGTGAGGTTACCAAGCAAAGAGCACTCAGCATTACGAAATGATTCGGTAAATCAATGAGATCAGCAGTCACTGAGAGCTGCCTAAAGAACACCACAGATGAAGAAAGCTGCGTGCAAGCTGGATAGATGCTGTTACTTTGTGCAAGAGACTGTCGTCTGGAGTCAGGACATGGGCAAAAAGCAAGGCTAACCAGCTTAGTAGACAATTAGGCTGTGGCTGAACGGAAGGAAATGCTTGTGTGATTTAAATGCCAGCAGAATTGTCAGGTTGAGGTTCTGCTCCTGACTCAGCCACAGGCTCTCAGACTCCTTCATTCACTATCAATGCTCCCCCCTGCACGGCCTTGTTCCTGCTTCAGAGCTGCTGAGGTACAAGGGTGGCTGTACGGGCAGCAAAATGTTTTATTGAAGACTTTGAGCTCATTGCAAAACCAGTCATTGCTGAAAGAGAGATGCTGGTGACAAGGCTGGTTCCTACAGTATCTATAGCTATTTATGCATGTATATGTATATATATATATATATATTTAATATATATTTATATAGCTATGTATGTATGTATGTGTAGCTGTAAGGTTGTCATCTTTGTCTCTGCTTACCACAGACTTGGAAGTGCTTTTTGGAGGTGGTAGAGGAGGCAGGAATAGGGATGTAGGTGTAGCCTCATCTTCTTCACCTTGATCTCTCCTGATGTCTTTGGCTGGCCATGGAGAGGACGTGGGGGCAGCTGCACCAGAATCTCCATCAGGCTAAATCAGAAGCTAAGAGTGCCTGCTTTGTAAAAGAGGAGCTGGTGATCTTTTGAGTAGAGGAATCAGCCCATTGTGGTCATCTAGCAGAATGGTGGTCCTTTTGAAATCCTCTGGAATGTGACACACTCTTATAGGGAAAATAGATCAATCATCTGCTCAAAAGGCAGTATTTGCCTCAAGGTTTTATGCCAAAGTGTCTTAGTGTTCTGCTGTGGGGAGATTCAGGGTTTCTCAATGCAAGCCCAGTGGCCAGTAAAGCTCAGGGGCACAGGGCCTAGCACTGGTCTTTGGAAGTGGCCAGTTTTCCTGCAGCACCTTGGAAGGGCTGAAACCTTTTGGACAATGACCTCAGGAAGCTCAAAGTCACTTGTGCTTGTCTTGTGCACATGGAAAGCTCTCTAGGAGCACACAGCTTGCTGTGAAAAGGGGAAGGTAAAGGGAGGGACAGATGGGAAAGAAAGAGGCGGGAGGGAGAAAATGGATAGGGCAAATGCAGGCCAGGCTTGAAATCAGTGGTGGCCAAACCTGCTGGCCAGAACATGCCAGGAGGAAGCAGAGATCATGATCAGGCATCAAAACATCCTTGATATCCCTTGCCAGACATTTCACCCTGGAAAGACAAATAAAACAGGAAGCTGACTGATTTAGTGTCATCCCAGGAGCCTTCAGCACAGCGTCATCAGCATGGCATGACACAGGCTGACCTTCCCTACCCTGAGTCAGACTTTGTCCTCGCTTGGTTTGGAGCCCCTCTCTGAGATAGGCCAGAGAAGATCAGACTGCCAGGAGCCAGAGAGTGAAGGGCTGGACAGGCTGTGACGGCCGTGTCCTGCATGGCCAGGAGCAACGAGGAATGTGACACGGCCCTCCAGCTGAAACACAAGAAAATGCAAGAGCACTGTCCCTGATTTGTTACTTGGGAAGAGCTCTGGTGACATGAGGAATGGGAGGTGACACCCTGTGGCACAGCCACTGTCAGGGGCTCCTGATCTGCATCCATGGATGGTTATTTCCTATTGGTCCCCTTGCCCACAGATGTACCTGAAAAGATCTGCTAAATATGCTGAATTATCTGTTTGCCTGTAACAGCCAGGGAAATAGTAATTTTGGCAAAGAACAGGTTTTCAGGAAGTCAATTACCTAAAATTCGACCTCCAGCTGGGTAGAGTCCTGCAGATTCCAGTATAGTGTTTATGGTGCCTAATGTATTTCTTGTGTTGGGGATTGCTCTCACCTCATTTTAATTATGACCACTTTCAACAAATGCAGCAAGGAACAGTCAGTTCCTTTAAAACCCAGTCAGTCAGCTCTTCCCCATGCACCTTTCAAATATGGGCAATGAGGCCGCTCGTCTCCACCTTGTTACATCCAGAGATCATAAAATGAGACTTGTGCTTAAGTGGATTATGTAGTTTTGCTCAGTGGCTTCATGTGGAGCGCAGAGACTGTGAGCCAGGATTTCTGGTTCCCTGCACTGCCTGTTGGCAGTGGCTGGGCTCTTCCACAGTATGTGGCATGGCCACCTGTTTCATTATTTGGTAGGAAACTGGGGCTTCCTTTGAATGCACCTTCCTAGGGAACTGTCCTGGATCACTCCCACAGAGCTGGATTATTTCCTGTTTATTCCTTTCCTGCTTTCGTTATATGCTTCAGTCTTTAACTCTGCAGAATGTAACTGGAAAGATGATACATAGATGAACTTAGAGGTTCCATCTTTTGTGTGCATCCCCCTGGACTTTTGGCATGACCTCCAGCTATGCTGTAGGTGCTGGGAAAGGAGTAGATGGCTTCAGACCAGGATATAAAATGTGCAGCACTCCCTGCAGGCACAAGCAGAGTAGGGAGAAGAAATCATCAGTACAGGTGCTGGGAACAAAAAAGGATGAGACTGAAGGTGTTGTACCCTATTAAGAAAGGGAGTTCCTCATACCTCTAGTAGGGGCAGATATTTGGACCCTCTTTTGTCATTACCGTAAAAAAAACCCTGGATTACCAGGAAATGCACAAAAAAACCCAAACAAACAAACAAAAAAACCAAAAAAACCCAAAAAAACCCCAAAAAACCCCACCACCAAAACAGTGGGAAAGCACTGTAAAATGCTAGTGAAGGGTTAAATCTGGAGAGCTTTTCCAAGGGATGGGTAAAGGGGCTTGTGCTATCTAGCTACAAAAAGTTAATGGGTGTAAAAACCAAAGAAGGGGGGGGAATGATTTGGCTTAGCAG
>VWZT01015559.1:125622-155280 GCA_013397055.1 Pachycephala philippinensis | reverse complement strand
CTTCACAACTTTGGAGATTTTTTTAAACACTTTTTCAAAAATATTTTATGTTGTAATGGTTCTTCAGACCCAAATGGAGAAATGTCTGAGGTCTCTTCAGCAATCACTTTGGCAACTTCAACCAAATAGCAGTTTTCTTGGCTTCTTATGGTGCCTGTTATACTCAGTATGAAGGAGCTGCTGTATTCTAAATTTACAGGAAGCCACAAGTTCATGTGTTCATTCATTTATTTTTCATTCATGCACTGAGCAGGAGTCAGCCAACAGCTGTTGCACCAGGATTCAGGGAGAGAGAGAACGGCAGCAAAGCAGGGATTACAAATAAGTCTCTTGTGAACAAGAAGCAAATTTTCCAGGTGAACAAAGAGAGACAGAAATATCTGTAATTGTTAAAAAAAGTAGTCACTAATTAAGAAGTTGGTTTTGTGAAGAGTCAGCCTGGGGCTCCAGAGAAATTTCTTGAGAAACAAAACCATTTTAAATCTACAAATCTTGGAATACCTGTGGATTTGTCCTGAGATGGATAGGTCCAGTGGTGACAAGAGACATTACATTTTCTTTTCTTTCCTTGCTCATTTGATGTGCCTGTTTATTCTTAGCCACAGTCATTTTCCCAATCTCTTTAACGCCCCAGGATCCATTTCTGCTCATTCTTCATTCTGTATTTATTTAATATGTGCAAGAAGAAGTTGGTTGATGAAACATACTACTGAACTGAATGAGGCCATCAGAGGAGAAAATGGGTTTATTTTTCTCCTTAATGACAATTCAGATAAGTAGGCAATGACTCTTGGAGGATTTTGCATTGAGATAATGGAGTTACAGGCAGTTCTCCTTCTATCGTTGCACTCAGAGCCTCATCCTTGGTCCTCAACATGGAATTGCAGAGTGATTGGGGTTGCAAGGAACCACCAGTGGTATTATCTGGTCCAACCTCCCTGCTCAAGTGGGGTCTTTTTGGAGCACTTTGCACAGTGAGGGTCACTCGTGTCTGGTGTTCATGTGCTTTGTCCTCTTGGTACTGATGGTGCTGTTCAGTGAGATGCACTGGGGGCTTGGAACAAAGCGTGGACTTGATGTTCAGAGATCTCATGTTGATTCCCAGACCCATGAATGTCAGTAGAAAAGTACCTCCCAAGCACCACGCCTAAACCTGAACTAAATCACAGAGCCAAGCCTTTCCTTTCCATCTGGGTGGAGCTGATTGATGACAGCAAAGGAGGCTGTATCTGTCTTCCCTAAGGCCCATGTTTGAGCACAATGGTCTCCAAATCAGTAGCTAGAGAGACAGGGCCCCAAGTCCATGGGGATACAGAGGTGCCAGTGTGATGCTGGTGTGAAGACAGGCTTTGGCAGACATTCGGTTGCAGTCTCCATGAGCCACCTGCTGCAGAGGGGACGATTGGTGGTTGGTGTGGCCACCAGAGCAGGGCTTAACCAGCTGCACAAGGTAAAGTTAAAGAAGAGCTACGTAGTGTTAAGACTCTCACACCTGGCTGTTGAAGAGGATATGTAACACACATCTGTGTGCCCCTAGATCTGTATATGGCTGTATCTGAGATCCTTTACTGCTCAACTTAACCTACAGACTTTGCAGGAGCAAATGTCCTAGGCATGCAAGGAGCAAGATCTCCTTCCTGTCTGAGATGGGATTTTTTCCCTAATTTGGTTAATGCCAATTGCCTGTGCTTCCTGATAAGCTGAATAACTGCAGTTGGGATCATCTTCATGGAAATTTCCATATGCCCCTTGCAGAGAAGCCAATAACCAGCTGTCAAGCAATGAACCTCAGCCCAAACATCCGACCAGGATGGCTGCTCAGTGGGTGTGGAGGGAATGATGACTCTGCATCCACATCCGACTCCTGCCTCTGTGTGGTGACAGGGTTGCGGGGTTGCATGAGTGCTGGGGCTGCTGTGGAGTGGCTTCCCTCCTATGCAAGAAGCTTCCAAGAGGAGAAATGGGAATTGCTGCTGTCAGATTGCCCATAAATTCAGTCCAATTAGGGATAGAGAGGATGTCTGCTTCCTTTGGTCCTCATCCCTTTCAGTGCAGAGGTGGAATGAAATGCTGTGATCAGCTCTGGGATATTGTAGCTCCTTTTTTTTTTTTTTTAATGTGGCCAGCAGTCTCTAAAGGTGGTCTTTCCTCCTTGAGCCCCTACAGAGTCTCCAGGCATGACAGCAGTGTGAGCTTTGCTTTTGTTATCAGCTTCTCAGCAATACAATGCGTTTTAGGGCTTTGTTCTTTCATTCCTTGAAACACGGGCTGGTGTCTCCTCTTTCCTTTCTGCTGCTCAAGGAGTAGTAGAGGTGGTGGACTTGGAGTATTTAGAGCAGAAGTTTACAGTTGTTTAATCTGTAGCTTGAGAGAGAAGTAATAATGTCATTCAGGAGTGTAGAGAGTTGTTTTGTTATTATTTTATTAAAAGTGCATTTTTTGGTAAAGGGGATCCTTAGCCAATAATCAAGTAAGAAGCAGCACATCATTAGAAAAACAATAAAGGTTCAGACTAATGACTCTTAGGGCCTCATTTGCTCTCCAGTTAATTAAACAGACAACACAGATGCTACTGCTGTTAATAATATCATTCAATTACTGTGCTGCTAAGTATTATGGTCCCCAGGAAACCATTACCCAGTGCTGATTGAGAAGAGGAACTGTGAAGGGCTACTTAGGGGACAATAAACCATGTCTCTGTTGAAAAGGGGGCTGGAAGCAGAGTTTTCTGGAGACACGAGGTGCTTGAGTACAAGTAGGTGCAAGGTTGTTTGAGGTGATGGAGGAGAGGAAGAGGAATCTGAAAAGTTACATTCCTACCTCAGGTGTGCTGATGAAACTTGGAGCAGCCAGCTGGGGGTCACTGGAAGGCATTTTGTGAAGAAATGGCTGGGGAGGAAGGCTTTTTGTTTGCAGAAAGAAGAGAGTGTGTGCTTATAGCAGCCAGGAGATGGATGGGAAATAAAAGGGAATTGGAAATGGAAATGAATGTATCTCAACACCCCGGAGTGTACTAAGCATCTCTCCAAAGGGAACAGGGAATATCATAAAAGCCTCATTGAGCAGTGCAGGTAATAGATTCACTTCTCTGATATTTCCACTCTCCTGCTTTGAGGGTGAGTTAAAAATCCAAGGCTGGCAGGAGAAGACCTCATCTCAGCTGCTGGGACTTTATCAAACTCAGCTTTCCCATCCAGGCACTGCAGTGACAGGGGCTATTAAACTGAAGTAGCACAGCCCAGTGTGGTCCCAGGTGGCTCCCGTTCATGGCACACACCTGCTTCCCCCAGCATCCCCGGAGGGTGATGCACAAAGCCGTGAGAGGGTGGAGGATGGGTGTTGAAAAAACCCTGGGCCCTCCTCAGAGTCCTTGTGTCTCTTTGCACCCTTTCCCCTATGCCAATCCATTTTGTATCCCTCATTTTCTCTATGAGGGCTAGAGGGTGCTCATTTGTTTTCTTTTTTCTTCTTTCTTCTTTTTTTTTTTCTTCTGTATTTGCTCATGCAAAAGGAGCTTTTATAGTATTTATATATACTGGGGTAGCAGCTGGAGACCCTGACCAAGGATGTAGGGAATCTTGTATGCTGTGATGCTCAAACTGACCATTATTAGTCTGGGATTAATGGTCTGTGTGCTCAGTACATTCAGCTGTGCTCTGATCCCCGGGAAGTGCCTTGGGTCATGGCCATAACAGTTTAAGTAATATGAAGATATGCGTTGGAAAATGCTTGGCAGTAGTTCTGTGTAAGGAAACCTCTCCTGCATGTCTGCCCTGATATTTTGAGGACAAGGAGGAGTTTAGGTCTGTGTCAGGCTTCTTTGTGTGCTCTCAGGGTAAGAGGGTGGCTATGGGTGTTTGGGGTGCTCCATCTGTAAGGAGGTGTAGCAGTGATGGGGCTGCACTGCGCTGTGGTGACACCGAGCTGCATTCATTATACCTGGGTTTGCAGAGGAATCCTTCAGTGAACTCTGTGCCAAGATCAGAGTTTCAGTTTGCAAATTAAATGCTAAAAAAAAAGTATATTTGTGTGTGGATTCCCCCATGATAGAAAATGATTCAACCCCAAACCAGTAAGAAGGGAGTCATACTCGATTCTGAAAGATGCTCTGGGGAAGGTTGTTCATTTTCTTTAAAGCTCAATTTGAAAAAAAAACTTACATAATTTTTAACCAAATGTGCATTTATTCATTCAGGTTCTTTTTTATCACTAGATTCATAGAATCATAGGGTCATTTAAGTTGGAAAAGACCTCTACGACCATCAAGTCCAACTGTTAACCCAGCACTGCCAAGTCCCAACGCTAAACCATGTCCTCAAGTGCCTCATCTACATGTCTTTTAAATACCTCCAGGCTTGGTGACTCAGTCACTGCCCTGGGCAGCCTCTTCCAATGCCTGACCACCCTTTCAGTGAAGAAATGTTTCCTAATGNACAACCTCCTGTCAGAAGGTCCTTCCTGAGCCTCCTTTTCTCCAGGTAGAACACCCCCAGCTCCCTCAGCTGTTTCTCATCAGACTTGAGCTCCAGACCCTTCCCCAGCTCTGTTTCTTTCTCTGCACGTGCTCCAGCCCCTCCATGTCTTTCTTTTTGTGAGGTGCCCAAAACTGAACCAAGAATTTGAGGTGTGGCCTCCCCAGAGCCCAGCACAGAGGGACAATCCCTGCCCTGGTCCTGCTGGCCACACTATCGCTGACACAGAATGCCAGGAGGCCACTGGCCTCCTTGCCCAGCTGGACACACGCCGGCTCATGTTCGGCCGCTGTCGGCCAGCACCCCCAGGGCCTTTCCCGCTGGGCAGCTTTCCAGCTGCTCTGCCCCCAGCCTGGAGCACTGCAGGGGCTTCTTGTAACTGAAGTGAAGGACCTGGCACTTGGCCTTGTTGACCCTTGTCGTGGTTAAACCCCATCTGGCAATTAAGTGCCACACAGCTGCTCATTACCCCCTGCTCCTGCCACCCCGGTGGGGAGGAGAGTTGAGGAACAAGGGTAAACCTCATGGGTTGAGATAAGAACACTTTAGTAATTGAAACAAAATAAAACATAATAACAGCACTAATCATAAGAACAACTACAATAATAATAAAAATTGTAATGAAGTTGCAATTACTACAATTGTAATTGTAATGAAATGGAGAGGAAGAGAGAAATAGCACTCAATATAAATAAGTGATGCACAACAACACTGCTCACCACCTGCTGACTGATGCCCAGCCAGTGCCTGAGCAGCAACCAGTGCCTCACAGCCAATCTCCCCCAGTTAATAAACTGGGCATGATGTTCTGTGGTGTGGAATATCCCTTTGGCCAATTCAGGTTGCCTGTCCTGATCATGCTCCCTCCCAGCTTTTTGTGCACCTGCTCCCTGGCAGAGCATGACACACTGAAAAGTCCTTGACTTAGGACAAATGCTGTTTAGCAACAACTGAAACATCAGCGTGTTATCAACATTATTCTCATACTAAATCCAAAACACAGCACTGTCCCAGCAATTAGAAAGAAAATGAACTCTATCCCAGCTGAAACAAAGACACAACCTCATTCTGTTGGCCTCGACCCATCGATCCAGCCTGTCCAGATCCCTCTGCAAATGCTTTCTACCCTCCAGCACATCAACACTCCTCCCCAATGGGGTTCCATCTGTAGACTTACTGAGGGTACACTCGACCTCCTTGTCCAGATCATTGATAAAGACATTAAACAGGACTGGCCCCAGTTCTGAGCCTCAAGGAACCCCACTAGTGACCAGATGCCAACTGGATGTGATTCCATTCACCACCACTCTCTGGGCCTGGCCATCTGGTCGATTTATTACCCAGAAAAGAGCACACCTGTCCAAGCTGTGATATGCTATGCCCAAATATATGTAGTCTGTTATCTATTATATATCATTGATGTGATATGCTATATATCAAATGTATATTATATATCTGATGTACTATAATGTAATATTCCCCAAAAATTTCAAATGGCTTTAGTCCCACAGATACCTGCACTCCCCCCTTAAATTCAGAACGCAGAGACTGTTCTGCTTCCAGGGACTTTCAGCATGACAAGGTAATTGGCATCTCTGCACTTCTGCCACAAGGAACGTGTGGAATTGGGAATACACCAGGATCTGAGAGCTGGACACACACCAGCTGTTGGGGTGTAACAGGGCCACAAAGACTGAGACTAACCCAAGTCTGGTGGTGTTGCCAGGGGATGGACCTTTGTCCTCAGAATGGCACCATCCAGATGTTTGCAGCAGCTCCAGCACACTGGCACTGTGTAGCACCTCTTTCTGGAGAGTAGGAAAGTGTCTTGGTGGACAAGACTCTGCATATTCCTTGGCCCAAAGCAGTGGCCAAGGTCAGTGCGGTGTAAGACTGAATCTCTCAGGATGTGTCCTAGCACTGGTCAAACTCAGGCAGAGACAAGTTTAAACAGGAGGAGACAGTGCAGTAGTTTCAAAGGAAATTTGAACTCAGTTCTGTGCTTAAAACATGGTAAAATGAGACTAATGGCAAACAGGGGAATTAAATGCAAGAACAGCCCAGGCCCTTGCAACTGCCACTGCTGAGAAAGGAGATTTATTGTGAATGAAATCCTTCTCTGGGGTTCTTTGATGTAAGCAAAGCATCTCCTTGTTTCCACACAATTTGTCTCTTCGTGTCAGCAGGACAAGAACCCCCTGGAAAGGGGCTGGCAGCCCCCGAAAGACACCTTCTGTATGGTCAGGTGTGCTTGGTGACTGGGCAAACTTTCCCAGTGCTCCAACTTCACTTTTTGCTGATACCAGCCACAGACTCCTCCTTTACTGCATGTGTATTCATGGCTTGCTATCTGGCTCATCTCATCCCTGGCATCCTGCTTCTGTCCCAGTAATGGAAATATTAATTAAAATCAGCCCCACTGTGAGTAACTCCACATGTGCTTGCAGGGATGGGACCTCTCTCCTGCAAGGCTTTGGCACTTCTGCAAGTTGCCCAACCACTGTCCCTTGTCTGCAGCCTGCTGAGATCTGAGATTCCTCATTTTTGTGAGGGATTCCCTGTGGAGCATATTAATTAATCTCACTGAAGTACCGTAAGAAACACACCTGCAAATCAATCTTTTTCTTCTTTTTTTTTCCTTTCTTTCTTTCTTTCTTTCTTTCTTTCTTTCTTTCTTTCTTTCTTTCTTTCTCTCTTTCTTTCTTTCTTTCTCTCTTTCTTTCTTTCTTTCTCTCCTTCTTTCTCTCTTTCTTTCTCTCTTTCTTTCTCTCTTTCTTTCTTTCTTTCTCTCTTTCTCTCTCTCTCTCTCTCTCTCTCTTTCTCTCCCTCCCTCCCTCCCTCCCTCCCTTCCTTCCTTCCTTCCTTCCTTCCTTCCTTCCTTCCTTCCTTCCTTCCTTCCTTCCTTTCTTTTTTAGGGATATTTAGTTTATACATTTGAGGACATGGGGAGTTTTTCAGGACTTGTTACCAGTTACCAGCATTAATGAAATATCTTTCTGCTGGAAACAAAAGCAACGTATTCTTCTAATATATAGCTCATACTCATCCTACCCTTGTTATCCAGCTGCTTTCTTTCCTTACACATCTAAAGAGCCCTCTTCTGTTTTTTTAATGTTTCTTGCACCATTCTCATATTATTTCCGCATATAAAAACTTCGACATGGTTTTGTTGCTTTATCCTTTTCCCGCTCCGTGTAAATCTCCCTGACAATTCTTCCCTTGCAATAAGTATTACTGTAATCTTGCAATAATTTGCAAGATGTATTGCAATAAACATTATTGTACTCTACTCTTGGTATTTTTTGTGCATTTGTCATGGAGAAATCTCAAGCTCCTTTGTTACCATCTCTGCATTCTTAATACCAAGTGACTCAGTTACTAATCCCTTTAATTCCTCACCCTTGTACTTCAGAAATTAAGGACTTTGATACCTGTTTTTGCTTATCCTTCTTTTAGTTTCAACAACAGTAGTGAACATCTGATCAAACACTTTTCCATGGCGTCCTCACTGTTAATCTAAACCCAGTCTAAAATAAAACTGCTTTTTCTGGTTCTGATGCTATTTCAGGGCGAAAAAAATCTATTGCCTATTACATCCAAGAAAGGCTGAGCTGAAGCATAGCTCATAACAGTAATTCTCCTCTTGCCATCTAGAAAAATGAAAAATGACACATTTCCCAGAATTTATCTTTCCAATGTATAAGAGATCTCATGTCATGTCTGGATCCAGTGGCAGAGATCTGCAATGACTTCCTAGAAAATTAATTCTATTCAGATGGATCCTGTTATGTGCATGGTCTTATCTTTTAAACCCATATGAGGTACCCTGTTATTCACCTGCTCTGCAGCTTTGTGGTTACTGCCTTTATTTCCCTCTCATATCACATCCCTCAGCCCTACGTACTGACCATATCATGTTCCTGTTGTCACAAAAATACTCTGTTTCACATCCGATACCCAGAATTCTTGTTCTTCCAAGCATCCACGTTGCATATCTGCCATTTTTGATGGACAAGGTTCCCTCATATTTTTATTTCTTTTTTACTTTCCCTTTATTTTTCTTTTTCTTCATGTCCTCCTTTCTCTTTTTCACCTCTTTGCTCTGCTCATTTAATCTCTTTTTTATACCCTTTCCCATCTCATCTTATTTTCTCTTTCCCCACCCTGCTTTTCCCTTTTTCCTCTCTCACTATGAAATAACTTCCATGTTTTTATAACTCCATTTGTGCTTCTCTCACTACTTTACGTTAGCCTGCAAAAGAGTAGCAGGGAATCGTGCTTTAAAGGCATTTAAGATATGCCTAGTCTATAAAACATAGAGCACTCTTGAACACAGTGATTCTGTCTCTGCTTATGTCCTGGTGCCTCAGCAAGAGATGATGTGCACAGCCTGGGAAATGGAGGATGGTGTCTAAGAGCTGAGAGATGATGAGGAATGGGGCATGAAAAGGGAAAGTATTGAGGGGGGAAAGGGATAATGAGAAAAGAAAGTTAAGAAAGTTTGGGAGGAACCATGATGGCCAGGATGGGGTAAGAAGAGCCATTTGGGCACCCAAATGGTGCTGGAGATAGTGCCATGGCCAAAACAGTCCTGTATTGCATTCCAGGTATAAATCTGCCTCTTCTCCCAGACAGCCAGCAATAGGACAAGGGGAAACAGCCTCAAGTTGCACCAGGAGAGGTTCAAGCTGGATATTCGGAAAAATTTCTTCTCTGAAAGAGTGGTTAAGCACCGGACCAGGCTGCCCAGGGAAGTGGTGGAGTCACCATTCCTGGAAGTGTTCAAAAAACGAGCAGATGTGTCACTTTGTGATATGTTTTACTGAGCGTGGTGGTATTTAGTTGAAGGTTGGACTTGATCTTTTCCAAGATCAATGATTCTATGATTCCACCTGCAAGGCAAGGGAAGGAAAGTGGGCAGAAAGTGAAGAGGAGCCAGTGCATGAAGATAAAGGGATAGGAAAGGACCAAGAGTTATAAAATGAATAGAATGGGCATGAGGTGAAGGAGGAGCCCCCCCCCCGATTCCCCTGCATGTCTCTCTCATCGTAGGAAGCCCCTGTTCTCCCCCCAGGTTCCACTCGATCTCTGGGAATGCTGGCACTGCTCCCAGCCCTCTGCACCCTCCGGGCACTGCCCGGCCGAGGCACTCGCTCCCTCCATCAGCAGCAAAGTGCCACAGTCAGCTGCTGGCAAACTGCTTTGGTTAAATAACAAAACAACAACAACAAAAAATTTATATACATAAGAAAAGGAAAATGAAGCAATGATGGGTTGGGCAATTAAACTAAAAGCATTTTAGAGCGTAATCCAGCTCTCTCTATCAATAATTCAGGAGGCCAAGATCAGTCTAATTGATTGAACACCTTCCACAGTAGTCAGCCACTAATAAGACAAATGAAATGTCTTTTTTATTGTCAAATCTCCATCTCACATTTGCTCAGGCAAAATCCTGCAGGGCTTTTCATTTGAGGAGCTTGGGTATTTTTTTCTCTTGATGGAGATAAATTGAAGGCCAGCGTCTGTTTTTAAAGAGCAGTAAATTAAGCCTGTCTGTTCCTTTGGCCGTGGGTGGGTGGAGAAACAGAGCTGTGCTGAGCAGGATTCGCACGTAAACCTTGTGTGGGCTGTCAAAAGTTGAACCCGGTTCCCACAGGATGTGTTTTCACTGTGTAATGATTTGAGTGCCTGGGACACTTGGCCTTGACAGACTCCAAAGGACTGCAGATCCTACCCTAAAGCTGGTGTCTCTCACCTCTTTTCCTCTAAAGAGGAACCTCATTAGGATCCTTGGTTTCCTGATGGTGGTATTAATGCTTGCCTTTTGACATGGCACAGCTGTTTAGAAGGGGCTGAGCAATTGTTTAACTTTTCTAATTTATGTGAGCAAACCCCTCGCAGCTTCTGGGGAAAAAAAATGTGAGCAGAAACTGGTTTTATGTTTTATGGCTTTCCTCTAAAATCATGACAAATGCAATGATTTGGGGGACATCTGTGAAGACAAAGTAGGGCATGCCCATCAAATTTGCTTGATATTGTTTCCTTTGGGCTGTATCACTGAGTGAGAGTGAGCCCCAGCAGGGTGGAGCGCGTGGACACCAGCTTCAGAGCACTGCCCATCTCTGATCAAAAGCTGATTTGAAGAAGAGGTAAAACTTGAGCTACCACAGATGCACATACCAGTGCCTACCTGCAGGGTGTAAATCTGTGTGTGAGAAGGCTTCAAGCTCAGATTACTCACCAGTTATTCTAAAACATCCTCTTGTATGCACAGTGGCTCTGGGACTGGATTTTTAGCCAATATAAATCAAAGTAGCTCCTCAGGGCATTCTGCTGACTTATACGAGCCAAAGATCCTGCCCTGGGGTGAGGAGAGAGCTCTGATTACAGTGTGTATGTGTGTGTATTTAATTAGGAAGGACTTCAAGCTGTGCCTGTGCTTTGGAGTCCCCACTGAGTTAACCTGGTGTGGCACAAGTAACCTTGTGAGCAAACCCAGAATCTGGAGATCTGGTAATGACTTTCCTCATTTGCTGTTATGATATGTGTTTCCCCACAGCTGAGATAAGGAGGGAGGGAAGGAGGCAAAGTGCCTGAGAGGTTTTGTTTTGCCTATATTGCCTTTGAAATATTATATAACGTGTTTGAATGCTTGATCTAACCAAGGAGTAGTTGTTTTACTTCCTAATCTAATAACTTCCTGATGTCTGTCTCCTCTTAGCTTTGCTCTAGCTTGACTGCACAAATACCATTTAATTGTGTTCTTGTGGGAACTAAAGGCCAGAAGCTTTGCCAAGAAAGGCTAATTTTATAATGCCCCATGCCAGAATTAATCTTGACGGCAGAGATAAGGCTGATGGTTTATAGTCGGCAATTATCATCACAGGAGATCTGTTGCATAGGGTGGTTGCAGGTTATGGAGTTCTCTTAAATATGGGGCATTGCCTTCGGAGGCAGGTGTTTGCTGTGGTTAGACAGAGGAGAATGAAAAATAGGCAGATGGGAATGAGAGTAAGTGGGTGACAGAGAGAAGGAAAATAGAACCAAAAAAAAGAGGTGATAACAGCAAATGAAAACAAGTAGGGTGAAGGCACGAGAACAGCAAAGGAGTGATCTGTTGGTGGAGCAGGCAAGGAAGAGGAATGGATATGACCAACAAAAAGGGAGAGGTGTGGAAACGAAATTGAAAGAAACTGATGGGAGAATTAGGCCAGTGAGTACAGAAGTCTATCTGAGATTCAGTGCAGTCAAAGACTTTTTTTTTTGTTTTGAAGGAAATTTTCAGCTTCTGTCTTTAGGCCATGTCCCACCTGTCTGCCTGGTTAGAAAAGCAACTTGGTTACCCAGTAGATGTGCTGGTGCTTTCTGGAGTCTTCTCCCTGGGACAGGTTCTTTGAAGCTGAGAGCTGGTCCTCTGCAGAAATAAATGAAATCTTGCCAGGTTTATAATGCTGCTGCTGCTACACAGCCGGGGAGTCAGAGGTCTTCAGGACTCAGAAACAGCTTCAGACTCAGTGTGAGCACTTGAAGCTGCTGACAACAGCTCTATCAAACTGTTCATGGTTTTGCAAGGCAAATGAGACCCATCAGTGAATGAGGTAGCAAGTCTGAAAGTTGTTACTTCCAAGAGTTGTAAGCAACCAACCAAGCAAATATAAAATAGCTGTTTATATGTATTTGGTTTATGTGGAAAGATTTTGGTAGCCATGGGCTGCAGGGCTGGCTTCTGTGAGAAAACATGGGAAGCTGTCCCCATGTTGGACAGAGTCAGCTCCAGCCAGCTCCAGCATGGAACACGCCAAAGCTGAGCCCATCAGCAGTGCTGGTGAGACCTCTCTGATATATTTAGGAAAGGGTAAAAAATGACAGACAGCATCTGTGAGAGAGGAGTGAGAATGTGAGAGAGGAGCAGCTCTGTGGACACCAAGGTCAGTGCAGAAGGAGGGAGAGGAGCTGCTCCACGTGCTGGAGCTGAGATTCCCCTGGTGCAGACCATGGATGTCCATGGGGGAGCAGAGATTCACCTGGAGCCCTTGGAGAACACCCCAGAGCAGATAATCTACCCTGAAGACTTTGGAGGACCCCATGCTGGAGCAGAAGGATTTGCTCTGAGGGAAGCTGTAGCCCTTGGCAGGCACACACAGGGGCAGGAATTCCTGGCAGGAATGGCAGCTCGTGGAAAGGAGCCCATGCTGGAGCAGGTCTGCTGGCCCATGGGGGACCCACACTGGAGCAGTTCCTGGAGGACTGTACCCCATGGAAAGGACCCACACCATGGCAGTTCTTGAAGAACTGCAGCCCAGAGAAAGGACCCGTGGCAGGAGCAGTTTGGAAAGGACTATATCCCATGGGAGGGACCCCGTGCTGAGGCAAGGGCAAGAGTGTAAGCAAGAGGGAGTGGCAGGGACAAAGTGTTATGGACTGACCACAACCCCCAGTCCCCATCCCTCGTGACAAATTGGGAGAGGAGGAGGAGAGAGAAGAGTTGAGAATGAAGGACTGAAGTTGAGAATGGGAAGAAGGGAGAAGTAGGGATAAGGGATTTTTGGTTTTGCCTTTGTTTCTCACTGACCTAGTCAGAGAGTAAATGGCAATAAATGAAATTACTCTTCCCCAAGCTGAGCATGTTTTGTCCATGATGGTAACTGTTGATCAATAAACTTGTCCTCATCACACGCCACAACTTTTTCAATCATACTTTTTCCCGCTATTCTGTTGATGGGGGGGAAGTGAAAAAGCAACTTCGTGGCCAGCCAGGGTCACCCCACCACATGATTAAATATATTGATTCTCAGAAATGTGCAGTTGTGGAAACCTGACTTCCACAAAACTATTCTAATAAACTTACTGATAGTACAAAATTGAGCATGTGTTTGCAACTCCAACCCCAGACTGACAAGTGTGAGATGATAAATAAATCCACTGTAAATACAGGGCCCTTGTAGATGCATGGGACAAGTGGAGGGACATTATGTCTTTTAGGCAGGGTTTCCAGCAGACCCTCAGCAGTGCTGCTCCTTATTTATATAAGCTTCAAAGCCTGCAAGTGAAGCTGAAATGGAGACTTAAATCACAACAGGAATAGTTCTGGAGGGTGTTTTGTTTGAAGACGTTTGAAGCAGGATAAGAGGGAATGGCCTTAAACTGAAAGAGGGTGGATTAGATTAGATATTAGAAAGACATTTTTCACTGTGAGGGTGGTAAGGCACTGGAAGAGGTTGCCCAGAGAAGCTGTGGATGCCCCATCCCTGGAAGTGTTGAAGGCCAGGTTTGATGGGGTCCTGTGCAACCTGGTTTAGTGAAAGGTCCTTGCCCATGGCAGGGGATTGGAACGAGATGATCTTTAAAGTCCCTTCCCACCCAAACCATTCTGTGATTTTATGAAATAACCCTTCTAGTGGTTTTTCTCTTGTGTTGAATAAACTAATAATTTCTCTCATTAGAAAGCCCTTTCTGGGGGGGATATCAAACTCTAAGTCTGATCTGTATTCTTCATGACTAAGCCTTCTCCCTCTCTGGGATCCATGCTTGGAAAGTGCAGATGGTAATTCCCTGTGTCAGAGCAGAATTGTGAATAGTGAGGAACCATCTCATGTGTCATTTATATAGCCCCTGCCACTGCAGGGTCCTGGAGCACAGTGGAGGTTCTCAGGTATAAAAACTGTGCAAATGATGTTTATGACTGCTCAGAAATCTTCCGTGAAGTACTTTGTCAGCCTGATTTATTAAGCTACCTTGTATGGAGGAGTTCAGCAATGAAATAAAATGAAAAACACTGGTTATGGTATTAAAATAATATAGTAGGTCATTGTTTTCCACCCAGCAGAAGATAAATGGTGAGGAGTTTGAAGAAGTTTTTCTAAGTGACTTCCCATTTCTTCCCACTCAGTTTGACTATTCCTGTTGGCTGGGAATAGAAAACTGAAGTGATGGATGGCTCTGATTATGCCTAGTCAGGTGCATTAAATGGTGTCTCACTCTACTGCCTCCCGCAATCTCGCTGCTCGCTGTGCTTATCAGGGCTGGTGGGGAAGAGGTAGATGTCTGTAAACAACAAAGAAATAAAAGGAGAGCTCAGTTTGGTCTCAGCAAAAAGATTTTCTGGGCACTGGAAATGTGTTGAGGAGTTTGAACAGATCCACTTTTAGAATAACTAATTGGGATATGTCTGTCAGCTTCAAGACTCAGTAGTGCACATGAACCCCGTCCTGCTTTTCATGGGTCATTTCATGGGAGAGGTGCTTGCAGTATATGGAAAGTTTCTTTTTAGCATCCATCTGTTTAATGCTAGCATGGAGCTTAGCTTGCCTCTGGTTAAATCATAGACTTGTGTACTTGAGTTACAGTGCTGTGAGTTCACAGACACCAAGAAAAATTACTCTATTTTCATCAGTGTAAGACAAAATAAGATCCTATGGATTTTTAGCTACAGACCAAGGACAGGTAGGTTTGAGATGCAGTACTTCATTTCAGGTTTTGTGTCAGTGCTGTATACAAGAGCTGTCTAAAGTTGTATGAAATACGATTCGAAGTCTGTACAAATGCAGCATTGAATTTCTGTGGCTCTGTATCTAAATTTGAGGTGTTGATGTACAAGAAAATTGAATTCAAGCTGGAAAGGTGCAAAATGCTGTCAAAGTGACCCTGTCTAATGCAACAGACTGGCTGTGAGTGCTTTATTCCTCCTAGGAAAAAACAAACAAACAAACCAGGCTGGTGCGATATGGCTGATCTTTATTAATCCATAGGAAAGGTGAACTGGGTGGGTTGCTGTTTGAGCTAAGAACTTCCATGAGAAGAATCAGACCTTGAGCAAGTTTGGATTGAAAACAGGAAAACTTTTAGCTGTAAGAGCACTGAGTTTAGGGACAGCCTTTCAGCTTGATTAGTGGGGATGGAAGCCCTAACTGAGCTGTACCTCTGTCTTTTTAGGAAGGAGATTTTCAATGCTCGTGAGTTCAAGTTCTGGGTTTAATATCTCTTAGGCTCAATTTCCTGACTTTCCTTGGGCAGTTTCTTACAGCTGCAACAGGATCCTATGAGAAATGCCTCTGGCTCTGTCTTGTTGGGGGAAGGTACCAAGGTCTCCACATTCCTGGTGTGTCCTTGCCTCTGTGAGATCAAAGTTGCTATCAGAAAAATATACGAGGTGTCTTCATTTGAAAGTGCCAACCCAGTGAGTTGGGCTGGTGTAATTACCCTGATACTGCAATTCCAGCAAATCTTCCCATGGCCAAACCTGAACAATGTTGCAAAACTTCGACCTTCATGTTTCAGCTCAGCTCTTCTGCCTTCAAAGTACAAGGACAGATGTGGGTCAGAGTTAGTACTGGCTCAGTGGAAAGCTGGGCAGGACAGTACCATTGGGCAATATATTTCCATTAACTTTCTTGGTTTCAGCTTCAAAAAATGCTTTCTCAATCAGAATTGAAATTCTTCATTCACAGAAGTTTTGATTGAATGATTTCAGTGTTTCAAAGACAATTGGCAGAACACATTTTAAAATTTGTAGGGGATAATTGAGGCATCTCTCTTTGCTTGTATTTTCAAGCATAAGGGTTTTTTTTGGGGGGGATAAGAGCAAGAGAAATAAAAAAACCATGTACATTGGTAAAATAAACTGAACTCAAAGCATTTGACCATTATTTTTTTCTTCATTTTTAATGAAATCCCTGTACCCCATTCAATGAAATCTATCTGCAAGTCCAATTGAATTAATGCTCTGCCTATATGTGATGTAATGGGGGAAATGATGACAGATTCCACTGACTTTTGCTGTTAGATCACTGAAGCCAGGTTTCAATTAATAAAGCAGCTGCAAAATCAGAGTGTCTGCAGGGAAAATAACCTTGGCCAAAACTGCAGCCAGCCGGATTCAGAAGACATGTTTGGGGATGCTTTTCTTCAGAGAAGGGTACAATAAAGGCTGTAACTGATGTAAAGAAGTCTATGATTGCAAAGTTCTAGAAGCAGGAAAACTTGTGTCATTCTGGCTAATTTTTTTTGGTGGCCATTAAGGGACAGAAAATAACAAGCAAAGGAGAGGGAAGAGGACTTTTTGGCTCCTCCACACTTGATTGTTCACCTGCTGACACAGAAAATTCCCTGGAAGAAGCGATTTTATATCTGTATAACTTTGTCTAGATCAGAGCTTTCTCTGTTTTAGTCAAAGTTGTGTCTCTAAATTGATTTGCTGACATGTTTTTCTAGCAGGGACTGAACCTAAGCACAGTGGGAATAACTAACCCTTCCTTTATCTGCCCTTTTGGATGGGTAAAGTCCTGGTTTCTCAACAGCAGAAAGGAGAATCTGCTTAAAATACCATGGACCTATTAATATTTTTTTGAAAGTTGGAAAAAACCCCTTTTTTTATCTTCCACATGGGAAAAATCTGCAGTAGAAACAACACAAAATTGAAATAGATATGTGAACAAACTCATGGCAAGTTGTCTGTGCTCCTCTGTGGCTCTTAGCTGCACAGAGGGGAAAGTTGTAGAAGGAAAAATGTGATTGCTTCAATGCAAACACATCTGAGCCACTTCCCTGAGTGTCACCCCGTGTCTCTTGCTGGGTGTGCTGTGTTTTACCAGCCCGGCCCTGACAGCGTTTGGTGTCACACGGATTTATGAACATTACTCTGTGAACTGCACTGGACGGCGACATCACAGCTTCAGAGGACGTGGGTGCGACGTCATTAATTATCTCAGTCACTGCTCTGCACTGGCCTTTGGTAATGTTTGTTTAACAGGGTTTTTGTTGAGATACAGCTTCTCGAGCCCTGGCAGTGTCAGGCTGAGAGCTGAGAGCAGGATCCAGTTAACCCTGTGAAGACTCAGACCTGGTGGTTTGATAACAACTAACTCTTTGAATAAAGTGGAATCAGAAGTTTCTTGTGCCTCTTTTTTATCATCACAGCATAGAAGAAACCCATTAATTTTTGGTCTTTTGTTAAGACATGAGCCCCTGTGCGTCTTCCTGATGTATGTGGATCATCCTGCCAGCTCTGCAGGTGGTGAGTCCTTCATCTTTCCCCCTCATGGAGAGAACTCAGATCATTGCCGATAAACTGTAAGCAAAAAAAATCAGTTACAGATAACTACTAAAATTTCCCAATAAGTCAATTTATAGAGGTGATTAAGGAAAAAATGCTTCTTGCAATCACATCCATGGAGTAGAAAGAGCCTTTGTGATGTGAAGAAATGACAGCATCAGGAAAAGTTTGCTATACGGTGAAGACATAATCTTACAGTGATGGTCAGTCAGACCTACATATGCAAAAAGGATAATATTTTTCAGTCCAGGGAACTGATAACCCTGATACCATGGTCCTGCAGCTAGAAGGGCTGTGCACAGCTTTAGCAAAGATCCTGAAAGTTTTTGAAGAGCAAGAGTGATCTCAGACAAGTGCAATAAAAGTGATCATATAAGGAGCTGCTTCTAAAGAGACAAAATCTGAATTGTATAATTACATGTATTTGTACATATGTATATGTTATAAAATGCCTCTTGTCTTCCTTGCTGCAGGACTGCCTCCAAGAGCTCTGTTTGTAACTAGTATTAGCTAAGGCTTGAAGCTGTGACTACCTCCAGGAAGTGTGAAGGAGTGAGCAATGATGGAGAGAAATGGGGGATGTTGGGTTGAGGGCTACAAAAGAACAGTGTGATAAAAGGCAGCCTAGAACAAGAAAAATTCAGGCTGTGTATCAAAAAAAGAACTTCCTGATAGCTGGATCTACTGGACAGGGCAACAATTTCCTAAGGGAGAGAGCAGAAACCCTGTTATTTCAATCATTTAAACAAAACTGGACAAAGCCCTGGAGAATATATTGTAAGGAACAATCATATGCCATCTCCTGGGAATGGATAACATGACCTGATAAAGTCTTTTCCTAGTGGTTGCGATGATTCTCTTCAGATTGAGAACTTGTTCTGGGCATGATTTGTCTTGGGACTGCATATGAGCCTCAGGTCAGTCCTCTGATTGATTCAGAGAACCAAGCAGAGAGGAGGAAGGGGAGGAAAAGAGTGCAGGGACAGTCAAAAACAGAGCTCATGGGAGAATATTGACTCAGAAGTCAACTGTCAACTGCTGCCCAGCTGGAAATCCAGCACAGAGCTGCTGTTGGTTTTGGGAGGAGCCAGGAATGGTACAGCAGACACAAATCTGGTATACCAGAATCACCACTGTTTAAATGGTTGTTTTCTCACAGAGCTGGAGAGGAGCCTCTCCTCTCTTTCCAGCCTCTTTTCTGAAGCAGAGGAAATTGTAGGGACGAGCTGAGATACTGTTCTATCTCTAAAAAATGAACTGGTGAGTGTTGGCATCTTTGATTTCTTCGGAGGTGGTAAACTAGGTGGAAATTACCTCAGCTGCTCTGTTACCCTATTCAAAAGAATTTCCAGGGACTGCAGACATCTCCTATCTATGCAAAAGTAGAGGCTAAGTTCAACAAGAGGAGGTTTGGGATAATCAGATTGTCTGTGTTAGATAGATGAGCAGGAAGATTGTGATTTCATGGGTCCATTTGAAGTTTTCCACTTTCCCTCATTTACTTTTTTAGTAAACCCCTCATAGTGTAAATTTTAAACAGAAAAAAATTGGAAAGGTTCACATTAAAAAGAAAAGTAATAACTAACAAACAAACACAGAAGTCTCAAATATTTGGGATTTTTTTAAAGCAATATTTTTCAAATTTTGTCTTTTGCTAGAAACAAGATGTTCCTTGAGGAGCAGTGGTAGTCAAGCCTGGTATTCTGTGAACTCAAAAACATCCCCAGTTCTCTTGAACCCTGATTTGTATCTTCATCCTTGCAGGCAGATAGATAGTCCACCACAGGCTGTTTTATAAGGTGATGGAGACATCTTATTCCTGCAGTTCTCTCCCAAGCCACTACATCTCACCCCACAATGCAGGACCTCCAGCTCTCGTTTCTTTCCAGTAACTGGCCAGAGAAGGAGCTGATCCCAGCTGCAGCTGAGCCTGCACTGTCTGTGTGTTGGTTTTTAGGCCCTTTTATGTGTATTCACAGATTGGCCAGATGGCAGGCCCAGCAGAACAGATCACTATCAAGTTCACATTACAGTTTCTTCTAAGTGGTGGAAATTGGTGAGCAGCTTCAAAGTTATTGTGGAGGAAAAACAGATGGGCAGAGATACGGATATAGATGGTTCATCCTTACCAAGAAATGAGAAAAACACAGAACTAATTAGAAAAAGGAAAGTTTTTTATGCCTTGGTTTAAACTCATAAGCCTATTCCTTACTGCCATAACCCATTTGAAAGGGCCAAATGTGACCAAATCTATGGTTTTGCGTTATGCAGAAGCAGTAGGTCTCGAAACAGAGGAGCTGTGTCCTGCTGGGGTCTAAGTCCAGGAGGAATACAAGATCTTTTCCAGGGGAAGCAAAGAAGCCCCCAGGTCTCTCCCCCTGGGGGAGTGTTGAAAGTGCCTGGGCACAAGCCTCTGAAGGAGGAGTGTGAATAAATAGCGCCTCCAACTGCTCTGCCCCAATGAACTGAGATTTGTGTTCTCACCTCTCCAGGGAGGCATCCAGCAGGGAACAGGAGAGGCCATCCCTTGTACATGCTAGTGGGGGAGCCCAGGCTGGGAAGGAGGAGGAAAGTGCAGTCTAAGCAGTCTGAGAACCTCTGAAACACAATTCTTCAATGTGTGTCATGAATGTGACCTTACTGAGAGCCTTGCAGGGACTGGGACACATTATTTGCCTTGACCCTTTGAGAATCCAAAGGAAATCTCTTCAAGAGGGTCAGCTTCTTACAGGGAACACGCAACTGTACTGCATGTGATCCTCAGCTGAAACCAGCTAAACCTGAAGTCCTGAGTCCTACCCTGAATCAGAAATGAGCATGGCTGTGTTTCACTAAATTGCTGCCTTTGGATCCCTATAATTTAAGGTAGTGTGAGAAACATAATTGTCTTCCCAAGTGCCACCACAAGAGGACTACCCAGAATGCTGTCACAGCTGATGGCCTCAGTTCTTGCTCCATCAAGGCTGTAAGAATTCAGGGCTGTATTCTTAAGCAGTTGCCCAAGCACTCTTGGTACTTTTCCTGTGGTTGAATCTTCCAATGGGACATGGTGTAGCCACATATGATAATGGTCAGGGGTGGGAATTGATGCCAACAGGCAGTTTGGGTGATGCAGAGCATTCACCAAGCCAGTATTTACTGCAACCTGGTGTGGCTGGAAGAGAAGCTATGGGAAGAAATTGCTATCAGTAATGCTCCAGAGTGGAAGGTTCAGGTTCCATAAGGAAGGAGATAATGTGGGATGGCTGCAGACCAGAACAGTAGAGGGAGTGAGGAAATGTGGCAGAGGAGTGAGTGGCAGCAGTAGTTATCAGTCTCATCAGTTTTGGATGAGTCCTTCATGTCTGCTGCTGGCTGTGCTGACAGGCAGTCCATTCAGCATCCCTGGTGAGCTCACAGGAGCCACTGCTGCAGAGGCAATTCCTGAGGCCAAACACTTGTCTGTCCCGACTCACGATGTGCATGGGTGGCCTTCCACCTGCAAGACTGGCTTTGGCTGTGTCTTCACCTGCTGCTCAGCAGATCCCAGAGATCACAGAGAGAAAGCACTTCTTCCCTTTCCTCCTCATTTCCTTGTTGCGTGTGCCTGCCTCTCCCATCAGAGCTGCTTTTGATGCTGTTTTCCGTGAACATCTGGGAAGTTTAATTTCAAGATCAAGAAAAAAAGAAGTCTGTGCTTCTGTGGTGGGGAGAAAAAAATCCATGGAAGCCTGTTGCATCCCTGCCACCCAGAACAGGAGATCTGCAGGTTTGATATAAAACAAAGCAGTGAGTGCAATGTCCAAGATGGCGTGACATTATTTCTGCAGCCAGGACATGGAAGCAGTTGTAACAGACCGGGGATGAGCCAGGATGAGAGGCTATGCCAAAGCTTGTCGAGGGATTTAGGATTTGAGGTTGCATCTGGGCATCTCAGATTCTTTTTCCTCTCCATCTTCATGACAGGAGATGATATTATCCCGTATTGCTGTGTGTTCCTGTAGGGAGACATGTGCCATGCTTTGTCCTGACATTAGAGACTGTCTTTTGAGCATGGAAGGGGAGGATGTCTTTGAGGATGGAAGGGGATGTGCAAAACTAAGAGAGATTGTTGTGCTGAAGTCTACAGTGAGATCAACTGACAAGGGAATAAACTAAAAAAGAGGTCATGGAGATGTTTGAGGAGAAAGGCAGCAGGATTCAGGGAGAGGCCAGATATGTCGGAGAGAGAAGAGGGAGCAGTCAGCAGTGCCCATGTGCCCGGAGGGTGGTGTAGTTACACAGCAGCTTTCATCCAGGTAACAGCAGCTCTTGATTACCTTACAGGAGAAAGCCTTTGTCCTGGTAAATGAGTTACTATGAGGTAGTTAGACGAAAGATCTCCCTGATCCCGCCTGAAAACCTCTTTCATCTGCACCACAAAGGCCACGTTGTTTCTTCTCCCTGCTGAAAGCTGAAAGCATAAGCAGCAAACCCAGCGGAGAGACAGCCTGATCCTTGTGGCAGTTTCTCTGACGTAGATGAACCTCTGAAGTGTGTGACATCAGGAAGATGTTTTAATCTGAATTACGCTTGCCCATCTGAAGAACAGGTGCCATTATCCTCTCTTCATTATCTCCTGGCCTGGGCTGCTGCCAGCATGAGTAAGAAGGGTTTGAGTCACAGGGATGGAGAAGTTAATTCCTGTCCAGAGACTGTTGTCAGAGACAGCCTGGCCCAAATGCCCATCATGGGGATGAATGATGTGTCCATGAATGAGGGGAGAAACCTCCTCCTAAGATAAATAAAGCATCCCTCATGAATAATGTAGAGCATTGCTTTGAGATTCAAGACATCTAGGACCTGTTGCACATTGAATGTGAATGTGAATGTGAATGAGGCTTAGCTGCTCTGCAGATACACTCTGGCCTGAGCACGACCTATAACTAACTCACCACTGCCACAGTTTTTATTTTTCAACACTGGCCATGTACTTGGCCTGCTACCAATGCACATCTAGAGACAAACCTCTCTCAATCTCTGACAGAGCCCAGCATAGAAAAACACTCAGAAAACCCATGCAGACTCTATCTGTGCTATTAAGTGACGCAGGACCTGTGTTTTGTAGGACACAGAGGCCAACAGAGATGACACATTGAACACCAGTAATAGATAAACACAAGTACTGCCCCAGGAGGGTGCTTAGTTGCAGTGGTCCCTGGCCAGTGTTAACCTCCATGTGTGGACCAGGCATGGACTTTGCCCAGGACAGTGCTGGTTATTCCAGGATGAAGCCATAATGGGCTGGGCTGCTGATAGAGTGTGGGCATCATGGGCTGGTGGTGGAATTCGTCCTCAGAATCACAGAATCCTTAAGGTTGGAAAGCGACTCTTAAGACCATCAAGTGCAATGGTCAACCCAGCACCAGCACCATGTTCACCATTAAACCATGTCCTCAAGTGCCACATTCACATGTTGTTTGAACACTCCGCTGCTTCCTGGGCAATCTGTTCCAATGCTTTACATTCCTTTTCATGAAAAGCTTTTTCCTGATATCTAACCTAAACCTCCTCTGGCAGAACTTGAGCTCAGTTTAGTTTGCTAGAGTAGATACCACCTTGCAGTGTTGGAGATGGCTACCATGTAGATGCAACACACTGAATATATTCAGGATTTTTTCCCATAATGTTTTCTTTTTCCTATGGGTTTACTTATTCCGGGCAGTCTGTATCATTGCAATAGCATGAATCTGTTTGAGATTCTTTTTGCCCCAGAAGCAAAGTGTTATTCCAGGGAATTTGTGTTGGAGGAGAAGGCAGATGTTATGCACCTGTCTGTACCCTGCAGCTGAGTGTGGTGCCAAAATCACTGGTGTAGATCTAAGCAAGCTGCTCTGTCCACATGAGGCTTCAGAGTGCCAGAGATACTTGCTTGGGGCCTGAGTGCAACATGGCATTTTTGTTGATAAAAGGTCTATAAAATCATGAGTGGCACAAAGAAGGGGAATTGGGAATGATTGTTCCTAGTCTCTTCCAAAAAGGAGATACCATTACCATCAGATTATAGTAATGAAAGGGAAGTAAAGGAGCAGTGGCAATTTTTTTAGAGAACACATGGTTGATCTATGAACCTTCTTGCCACAGGATGTTGCAGCTGCAGAAAGTTCAGACATGTTGAAGGGACAATGCCCAAGCTCATGGAAGAGAAATCCATTGTGTGTTACTAAATCCAGCAAAAACTGGCTTAGGAAATCCCTGAGCACCAAATAATGAAGCTGAATATGTGAAGTCTTGGGGGAAAACTCACATGTAATTATAGCATTGGTATGCTCTTCCTCAGCCATCTGCTTGTGGTCACTGTTGGATTCAGGGTAGCTGTGCTCAGAGTTCCTCTGCACGTTCTGGTTGTTGCCTGGTACCCCAGCACAGTGTCTCTTTACAGAGAAGAATACTGGGGTTGTCCCCAGCTGGACCTCAGAGTTTCTCTCTGTGTCTCGTCTGAAAGGCACCAAAGAAAACTCAGCTTTGAAGAAGGCTCTAAGTGGGTTTTCCTCAGACCTTCATAGCTACACTCTGGTAAACAAGAAAATAAAATTCCTTCTAGAATTACATGTAGGTGCACGTGTTCTTTAAGAGTTTTTCTTCAGAGAATGGACAAGGCCCAGAAAAACCAAAGGCTGAGAAGACCCCAACAGAGTACTGATTTGGTGCTAGCCCTTACAATGTGATTCTTTTCTTCCTCTATCTACGCCTTCCTGTAGTTCTGCTTGGTGTCTGCAGCCCAGCTGTTCCATGACTGGGAGGAGATGGATTTTGTGGTGTACTGGTGCTCCACAGTCCAGAATTGCAGCAACACTGAAACATGACATTTCTTCATGCCAAGCTATCCTTCTTGGTGCCAGCCCAGATGAGCTCTGTCTTGAAAGCCTAAGCAGCTGGGAGGGGTTGTGAAAGCGAGGGAGAGTACTAATGGCATTGCTTCCAATCAGGGTGAGTTATTTAGACTTTTCTTGATCATTCAAATGGTATCTCATTAAACATCAGGTGAAACTGCCTGCTGTGGTCACATTGCTATATTGTGGGACCTCAGCAAACCAGTTACTGTACTAGAGTAGGGTAGGCAGTGTTTACTTAGGTGTGGTCCAGTGTAAAGCTCCATCTATACCTTTCTCACTGTTATCTCAGCTCTGTGGCTTGTTAAGGGATGCATTTCCTGTACTCAGTACTAAGGTCTTCTGTTCGATCTTTCTTCTTCACCATAGAAGAGAGAGATGTCCTGATGTCATGATTAACCTTTCTATTTCTCTTTAAGCCCTGTGTTTCTTATGGATGACACAAAGTCATCTTTTTATGCTGCTAAAGGGCAGTGACATTCGTGTTGAGGAAATCAGGAAGAATTTTGGTAGCTGCCAAGGCAGTTGCTTTTGCTTCTGCCTTTACTTGATGCAAGTAAAACTCAACTGCTTGGAGACTGACTCTGTGACCTGTTGCTTTCCCAGAATTAATGATCCTTTGTGCCCCTCTTCCTTGGGCAATTATTCACCTTCCCCTTTTCCCAGAGGCAGTCTTTGATGTTAAGAAGACAGTGGTTTGTTTCAGATTTAAAAATTCTGAATTTTAGAGAGCATACACTGCTGCAGTTTGCTTTCCATGCATTACTCTGTATATTGCTGGATAGATTGTTCAATGCTTAAGTAATAGAGAGTTAAGTCTGTCTTTGGTCTCTCAAACCCCCTCATTTCAGAATGTTTAAGGCAATGGCTGAGGTGTTCCTTAAAGCCATGTTTTATAGAATAAATATGTGACTCTGATCCCCTATACATTGACCTATTTGAAAAATCTTGTTCCAGCTTGATTAAGAAAGTGCTTTCTTTACCCCGGATTCATGGTGCAAATACAGTAAGAGATAATTATCTGACATTGTGGAATGTGAGTATGGCTTCAGGCAGGATAGAAGTCAGAATTTCTGAATATTCTATCTACCTATGTGAACTGGGGAAAAATTAAAGCCTGCTGCTGTCTCTGCTTCCCTATCTGTAAAACAGGGATATGGGTATATTCCTGTCTTATGGGATATGTAATTACAAAGTCTGTGGCGAATCTCAGAAATCCAAATGTGAGATAGCATGTAATCACATATTATTAATGTTTTATGATCTCCCTAAACTGTTTCTGGGGATATCTTTAATGAGAGGATATAGTGAGATCCAAAGAAACCTTTTTTCACCCCAAATATTTTTTTTAGAACCCAAAGTAAAAGTTGTTTCCACCAACTGCCGTCTCTGCAACCATCTGGAAAATCACATTTTCTGAAGCTTTCCTTCTCTTTATCATCTGTAACTAAAGCTATAAAATGGGAAGATGTCCCTGGTTTAATTAACACCCCTGTAGTTCTAAAGCTGATCTTAGTAATGAGAGGCAATTATAGCCTTTATTGAGGTACAGTCAGGTGGAACTAACCCAGCATCAATCTGGTGAAGACACTTCCCTTTCCAGGTAATTTGGAAACTGCTTTTTATGATGAACAGACTACCTGGCTCGATACAACAGGTGAATCTCTTTCCTTTATAACCTGGAAAAAAACTCCTAGTTTGAGTTTTATGCTTCTTTTGTAAACTGGTTTTTACATCCCATTCGTCATCAACTACTAACTGACATAATAATAAACCTGTTGCTTTTTGAAGGGGATTCTTGCTGGTTTTCTTGTTTTATTTTCCTCGTCCACTCTTGCTTTACATTTTGAAGGTTGTCTGGTGTTCATATTTTAGTTCTAGTAAAAGTGCAGACTCTGAGATGAACCCCATCCTGAGGGGAAGGCAGAGTTCTGGTTTCTGCACCTCGACACTACAGAAGGTCCAGAGAAGGACATGGAAATGATCAAGGAAATGTGACTTCTGCTAAATGAATATAAAGGCTGTGGCTTCAGTTTAGAAAGGAAAAAATTGAGAGCAGAGATAAAGCTGAGTTTAGCTGAAAACTTGAAGGTGGTAGATAAGGAAGATTTAGAACTTCAACACTGTAGCTAAGGTGTTCTAGCTGAAATGAAGGAGATATCCTTGAAAGTAAAATGTGTCTTTTTTAGATAGCAGATAGTGAACTTCTGGAATTTGTTGCCACAGGACATTGGGGGGGCGTGCAGTGTCAACAGTTTCAAAAAAGGATTAGAGAAATTCAGAGCAGCAGGTCCATGACCTGAGTCTAAAGGTGATGGGCAGGGCTCCTCAGTGTCCTGCCTCAGTGGTATCTCAGGTCAGGTCTGTCCTCCAGCTTCAGATCTGTGAGAGTGTGGGTCTGCTGAATGCCCTGTGTTCTATCTGCCAGCTGTCCCTGGTATCCTGATACATCAGGGGTTCTTGTATGAAGGTAGATGACTCTTTCTGGAAAACTGATTTAAACCCTCAATATCTACAGTACAGGCACCTGCCCTGGAGACAGTCACTCAAGGTGACTATCGTGATTAGGATATCCTCATTTGGCTGTTCACAGGTAGTTGTCTGCCAGTGCTATGGGTGTCTAAATTCTTCTGCAGTCAACAGATGTCTAGTCAGTCTAATGGGGACCTAATGAACATGATCAATGAACAGTCAGAACTGTCATTTCATCTTGCCAGACGTGGGATGGTCAGTTAAATAACTCACTACTGCCCGTTTTCATTGAATCTTTGTTGACTATAATGGGAGTTTGGACACACAGAACACGTGCAAATACATAAATGTAGGTATATTAATCTTGAACTGAGTTCTGTCCCAATATTTCTGTTATAATAATTGTAGAGAAATAGTTGTCTCCTGAGAATAACTCACTGACCTGTTTTAGACACCTCTGTGTACACAACAGGAACTGCCCTTGTGAAGTACATATTTCTACTCACTGACTTGAAAGGGACTCTAGATTGTGGTACCCACATGGTGAATGCACACCATGGCCAAGTGAGTACCAGCCATCCCATTCTGGAGACTTTGACACAGTCCCTTAAAATCTCAGTTATGAGAAATGTAGATTTTTAAAGCAATGTAATTTGAAAAGGTGTAATTATATCAAAACAGCCCCCTGCTTATGGTTTGATTTAGAATAAAGGCTTAGCCATGATTTTACCATCTGGAAACTGTGCTGTGAAACGTGGTACATCCTCTGTCCTGGATTAGTTTAACATCCTGATGAAATTGTCTTTGCCATACTAACTGTCAAAGCTGTAGAACTGTGGCACAAGCTGGTAAGTTGTTTATTCTTCCAGTAAGTAGAGATAGAACAGGCATTAAATCCCTAAATTCCTATGATGTTCCAGTTATGAGTGAGTTTCATAAATTGTCTAGGAGAAAGGCTTATTCAATATAGACGAGTTTGAAAAAGAATTTCTTTGGCTGGTGGATCTGGATGTTGTTAACTCCATGCTGTCAGCAGATGTAGAATTTGGATGCCATCAGTATACTCTGGTTTTGGGTCAGGGCAACACCAGCTACTGTCAGAAACACTGTGGGAAAGTCTGTCTATTTCCAAAGTTTCTACTGTTGCATGTAACACTGGGCAGACATGAAATTTCTTCATTTAATTAATGCGATATAACCTTGTTTAGGAGACTCAGCATTGTTTGAGGTAGAATGGGTTGCCCATTCTTTCATCTTTCCCACTCCCGTGAGAACAGCTTTGCTGTTCTTTGCCTTATCTACTTCAGACACAGGGCGTGGGTGAGGAGATATGGGAAGATGGTGTGACTGCAGTGTCCCTGCAGCTTTGGGTCTGGCTGTGGCATCAAAGCGATTTTCATGGCTTGCATGAGAGGGGAACCGTGGCCATCACCTGCCCTGCTGACTGTCCTGTGTTTCCATCCCCCTTCCCAGGTTATGGACATGCTGCCCCAGGGACGGACGCGGGGAAGGCCTTTTGCATGTTCTACGCCGTCCTGGGGATCCCACTGACACTCGTCATGTTCCAGAGCCTGGGCGAGCGCATGAACACCTTCGTCAAGTACCTCTTGAAACGCATCAAAAAGTGCTGTGGCATGAGGAGCACCGAGGTCTCCATGGAAAACATGGTCACTGTGGGTTTCTTCTCCTGCATGGGGACACTCTGCATTGGAGCAGCAGCCTTTTCCCAGTACGAGGAATGGAGCTTTTTCCACGCTTACTATTACTGCTTTATAACATTGACTACGATAGGGTTTGGAGACTATGTGGCCCTGCAGACGAAAGGGGCCCTTCAAAAGAAGCCTCTCTACGTGGCTTTTAGCTTTATGTACATTCTAGTGGGGTTGACAGTCATTGGGGCATTTCTAAATCTGGTTGTTCTCAGGTTCTTGACCATGAACAGTGAGGACGAGAGGCGGGATGCCGAGGAGCGGGCGTCCCTGGCAGGGAACCGCAACAGCATGATTATCCACATCCAAGAGGACTCCCAGCATGGTCGGCCACGGTACAAGGCCGAAGTAACAGACCTTCAGTCAGTTTGTTCCTGCATGTGTTACAGGTCCCACGAGTACACCAGCCGGGTGGTGTCCCACCAAAATTCGTTCAGCTCGAAGCTGAACCCCCAGTACTTTCACTCCATCTCTTACAAGATAGAGGAGATCTCGCCAAGCACATTAAAAAACAGCCTTTTCCCATCTCCTGTCAGCTCCATCTCACCTGGGTTGCACAGCTTTACAGATAACCACAGGCTGATGAAACGGCGAAAGTCCATTTAAAGGGATTTGTCTTATTTTGCTTTCCTTGTTTTTCCCAGTTCTTTGTTGTTTCGGGTTTTTTGTTCCTTGAGTGAGACGGAGCGAGGCCAAAGGGAGTAGAGCAAGCCAGTCCTCCTCTGAGACTCAGCTCTTGAGCATGAAGCATGGATTATTACTGTTCCAGCAAAGTATGCCTTACATTACCCCCTTGGTGGATGTCAGAGGATTCAAGGTGACGTGAAGTGGGTACCAAATCCAAAGTTGCACACACAGCTGGGAGCCTTCATGTGCCACTGGCACTCCTGACCTAACAAACCTTTTTCCTCACGAGCAGGTTGCAGTGTGCGTGCGTGTGCCTGTGTGAGTGCCGGGTGCGTGTGGTGTTTGTGCGCGTGCAGTTCCACAACCAGTGCCATGTGACAGAAATCAAAGCATCAGGTATTATTTTTATTTTTGCCCTTGAAGCAATTGTGTTCCAGCCTGCTTTTTTAGATCGCTTCCAAAAAGAAACGGGGAGG
>VWZT01015559.1:75359-114357 GCA_013397055.1 Pachycephala philippinensis | reverse complement strand
AAAAAAAAAGAAAAAAAAGGCAGGAGCTCATTAGACAGCACAAGTTCCTGGGAGCAGACCGTGTTGCTGATAAACTCAAGAGGGGCTCAGCCCAGGTGCTGTTCCTCAATGCTGAGGCCTAATGAGCTTTTCTCAGATTATAATGTGGTCTGGGGGAGGAGGCACCACCACTACTGCTCCTACACGGGCTTCACCACACCCTGCTACTCCTGGAAGGATTGGAAAAGTTGCCAGAGTTAATATTTCACATTTGAGAAACATCTCATTAATAGGAAGAATCCCTTCTTTTTCCTTCTTTTTCTTGGTGATGCTATGGCCAGAAGCTGATCCCAGCTGCACAGTGACAGAGAGTGAGAGGTTTTGTGTTTCCTTCCAGCAGCCTTAATGAAAGGAAACGTCTACATGAACAGTGAGAATAGTTAACCATTAGAATAAAAAGCTGGTTGCATCAAATTTACCACGACTTGCAGTGATAAAACATAGACCAACTACGTGTTACCATAGAATCATGGAATTGTTTGGCTAGGAAGTGATCTTAAAGCTCATCTCATTCCAATCCCCTGCCATGGTCAGGGACACCTTCCACCAGACCAGGCTGCTCCAAGACTCATCCAGCCTGGTCTTGAACACTTCCAGGGATGGGGCATCCACAGCTTCTCTGGGCAGCCTGTGCCAGGGCCTCCCCACCAATTACGTGACATCACAGGGACAGTGAGATGAGTTTGTTGTCATAGCCTTCATCTGCTCTTGCTGTGTATGAATCTCACTTACAAATGAGTGAAGAGCCAGAAGTCCTGTGTGTTGGTACACAGTCAGTGTTCTACACATCTTTATTTAGTGCCTGGCCTACATTAAAACAATTAAAAAAAATGCATGTGAAATCTTCATTTTCTGGTGAAGGCAGGAGTACTTGTGGCACAGAAAGGAGAAAAACAGCAGTAACCACTGAGAGAAAGATTTCCAAGCAATCTCACATATGTTTTCTGGGCTGCATCAGATAACATTCTTTACTGAGAGGGTAATGAGTGGCACAGGTTGCCCAGAGAAGCTGTGGATGCCCCATCCCTGGAAATGTTCAAAGCCAGATTGGATGGGGCTCTGAGAAACCTGGTCTAGAGAGTGGCATCTCTGCCCATGGCAGAGGGTTGGAAGTAGATGACCTTTAAGGTCCTTTCCAAACCAAATGATTCTATGATTTCTACAAACATCTCAGTTAGCAGTCAAGATCAACTATTTCTTTCTCTTTGGAGTGTTATTTGAAAGCATATTTTATCATGCACAGAAAAGCTGAAGTGTTGTTGAACCCCATTTGCTCCTTTTCCAAAAACCTTTCAGAGTAATTAATTAAGCCATCAATAATATAGACTAGAAGACAACATTTTAAAGGGCTCCAAGTAGTGCAGGAGAATTTGAAGAAGACTTTGCATCTTGAGCTTTTCTTAACAACCACAGGAATGTCTGACTTCAGGGGGTGGGAGTAGAAATGAAGAAAAAAACCTTCAATCTTTCATCTATAGGCCTATAAATATCTTTATAAATTTGAATCAAAGTCTGATTTTTCAGGTTTTGGCTGCTGCCATGTGTGTGGGTCCTGTCTCAGAGGAGGAAAAGAATTAAGCATCCTGCAGCAAAAAGCAAGAGCCTGCTCAGTACACATCAGCTGCTTGGTTGACAGCAAACCAAATATTTCAGTCACTGAAAACAGGTTTGTGTTTGTAATCATGCTGTGACCAAATCTCTGCATCTTTCTCACCTAAGGCAATGTCTTTAGTTCAGCTTGTCCGTTGTAAAAACAGCGACTTTTGAGAGGGGAAAAATGAGGGAATTGTACTGGAAGCACACCAAATAATGAGCAGTACAGAAGAGGTAAATGAGCTCTTCCCTGTTGTGGTCTCTCACTCTCCCAGGACAAAGCAATACCCAATTATACAGAAACTAAAACATTTAGAACTGAGAGAAGAAAATATTTTTATTTCTGTTATTTAAAAAAATAAGTCTAGGAATAAAAAAAAAAAGCATCTACGATCTTCAGGGCCAGCAAAAAACTGTTATTTGATTAAAAGGCAGAAAACAAAAGCTCTGGAAGACCTGGAATCAGTGTATGAGTGCAAATTCAGCCACTGAAGAAGGTATAAAAGACTAGTTTGATGCTGGGACATGATTCTGCCTCTCTACTCTGCTCCCATGGACCCCACCTGGAGCACTGTGTCCAGCTCTGGAGCCCCCAGCACAAGAAGGACATGGATCTGCTGGAGTGAGTCCAGAGGAGGCCACAAAGATGATCAAAGGGCTGGAGCACCTCTGCTGTGAATTCAGGTTAGTGCCTCTTCCAGATCTAAAGGGGCTACCAGGAGAGCTGGAGGTGCAGGGGAGCTGGAGAGGAACATTTGAGAACGGCTTGGAGTGATAAGACAAGGGGGAATGGCTTTAAACTGAAAGAGATTTAAATTGCTATTAGGGAGAAATTTTTTACTGTGAGGGTGGTGAGGCCCTGGCACAGGTTGCCCAGAGATGCTGTGGCTGCCTCATCCCTGGAAGTGTTCAAGGCCAGGCTGGATGGGGCTCTGAGAAACCTCTGGTGGAAGGTGTCCTTGCCCACATCAGGGGGGCTGGAATTACATGACCTTTAGAGTCCCTTCAAACCCAACCCTTTTATGATTTTATTGATTATATGATTATATTCTGACTATCCTGGGCTCCAGCATTTTACTGCTGGAAAATGCTGACTGTTGAAGAATGTCCTTGTAGATGAAGCCAATGCACTGTGACACTTTCATAGAGGCTGACGATGAAAACTCTTGGCTTTTACACTTGTCATGGTTTCAGATGACCTGTCCTGGCTTAGCCCTGGGGTTATTTCTTCCAGGTCTGAGGTGGGAACACTTCGTTTCTAAGAAGGTGCAAATGCTAGAGATAGAAACTACTGACCTATACCACCCCAGTCGATACTGAATTAATCTTTCCCTTCTACCTTCTAGTCAAGGCTGGGAGGCAGGGAAAAACCCTCTACTTCAATATCCATTGTGGTCCTACATACCTCCCACACTAATGGTGTTGTGTCACAGTAGACCCCAGTTTCACTCTGGAAGTTCAGGTCATATGAATGAACTTGGTATTTCCAAGGGGAACAACCAACAGCTGTGACATTCAAACTTAGGTTTGAATAAAAGGAGAACATATGGTATGTCTTGGTCCTTCTCTCCACAAAAGCCAGCAGCTGATTTTTCAAGGAAGAAGAGATTAGTCCATCCTCTGGTGTCCTGTGCTGCCCAGTGGATTGGGAACAAGAGCTTTTATCTTGTGTTTCTCTGTTGTAGTGTGTGATGAGTGTTTCCAGCTGCATTTTGAGTAGTAGGATGCAGAGGCAAACTACAAGATTCTGACATCTGTGGAGCTTTAGAATAGAGGTTTGGTGTGTTAGTTATACACAGAAATGAGAGGGAAAATGGCCAACTCACAACCTGAGTGACCTTGATCTCAAACTGTGAGTGAAGCCTCTTGATGATGGCTCACACTTAGTGACCATAACTACTGCTGTGCTTTTCTTTTGTTATTTCTACTTCATAAAATGTAAGGAATTCCATGTATAAAAAAGGAGCTACTAAGACAGTTGAAATAATTTTACTAAGAGATAAAAGGAGTCAAGGAGCAGAGATGAAGCAGGAAGACAATGTCCATTCATTCTAGATTCACATTGCCACTGTGAAACACTGCACAGTAGAAGTGATCCCAGTTTGTATTCCTGTGTTAATGTCTCTCCCTGTGCTGTACACGGGCTCCGACTAACATGGTATGGACTCTGCATTTCACGATAAATCTGGTATCAACTGGTGGAATTTATATTACTGTAAACAAGAGGAATATTTGGACTGATGAGTTAAAATAATCCGTATTTGGGAGCAAGAGCCTGTGTGGTGCTATGGAACAAACTTATGGGTGGTAGTGTAAAAGCCAACACCACTGAGACAGGACTCAGCTGAATACAGATGTGGTGAAAAAGAAAGGGGAGGGTAGGGCAGCAATCAACAGAGTCTGATTCTCTTCTCCTTGGCTCTGATTTCATGCTCATGACACACTTCTCCTCATAATGCTAATACAATTTTCCCTATTCTTTTTTCCTTCCAGAAACATCTTCAGAAAAGTTTTTTTCTACTCATGTTGTAAATTTACCTGCCCAGAAGTTGTGGTCATCAAAGAAGAACCCTCCTGCAACTATAAAACATCTAGATAGTGGATGTGGATGCTAATAGCTTCTGGCTCATTAGCACAAGAGCAGGTATCTGTGGGAGGTAATTGCTGTAAGGGTAATAATGTAGGAAACAGCCAAAACATCGATCTCTGTGTGAAGGTTAATCCCCAGGTGCTAAATCATTTAAATTAATCACCCAGTGCTGCAGGCAATGATTAGTGTCTGCTCCCCTGAGGGAGAGGGATGGAGAGAGAGAGGTAGGAATCTAGAATGCAAATCACACCGTGTTTGTTGTCCTTTGGACATTCTCCACCTCCTTGCAATGGCCTGTGGGCCAAAAGGGCTTTGCCAGACGTGGTCTTGTCAGGAGTCCTGATGCAAACAAGTGAATCAAGTCTGGCAGATCTGCTAACAAGAACAAGAGGTGACCAGATGCTGTTTAAGTGAAAGGGAGAGCTCTGGGAGCCCCCTTGGTAAGTGGAATCCCAAACACAATCTGTGGTGATTGCACTTGGATAATTTCAAGATGATTTTGGCTTGTCTTTGATCATTTAAATCCATCCCATGCTGACAGTGGGAGCAAGGGTCTCACCAGTGAGTGACCATGTAGTAGTTCCTTTTAGCAGATGAATTTTCAAATTTGCCATTTCTTCCCTGTGCTTCATTAGATAATCTGATGTGGTCCAGGGCTGAATGAGTTGTAGAGACAGAAGAATTCATCATCTTGAAGTTTAAAAAAAAAAAACAAAAAAAAAAGTCATATTTTGTATATCTTGGCCTTTATGGAACAGCTGAAGGAAGTGATAATCTGAAGGTGTCCCTGAGCTCCCTCCAGGCTTCCCACAGCCAGAGAGACAGCACAAGGGTTCACGTCCATCATGAGGCCAGGGTCTTACTGAGGTGTTGCGTAGCAAGTGAGCTGTAAAACCTGGACTCAGGTCTCTCCTCAGCCCATGGCCATGCTGTGTGGAGTTTCCAGTCAGTTCTGATGGAGTGTGTGTTTCTGGACAAATACATAGAGGCATTTATTCTACCTCAAATTTACTGGAGAGCCACCTTGCCTGCTCTACACCAGCTAATCCTCTGTAGGAAATTGGTGTATAAGAAATTATATTCCTTCAAAGACCTTTTCACAGGGTCAGTCCTTACACAGGTTCAAAACCCAAAGACAGTTAACCAACCCAGCAGGCTCCTAGCAGGGAAACATAAGGAGTAAAGGGTGGCTAAGAGGGGCTGTGATGGACTAACCTCAGCCCCATTCCTCTCCTCAGGAACTGGGAATGAAGAGGAGAAGGTGTGACTGGGAAAGGTATGGGGGGAAGGTGCTGTTTCAGTTTGTGTCTCATAATCCAAATTTACTTTAACTTGCAATAAATTAATTACCTTGGCTTGAGTCTACTTTGCCCATGACAGTAACAGATAAGTGATCTCCCTGTCTTTATCTCAATCCACAAGATTTCTGGTCTTTGGTTTTGGTTTTTCTTTTTTTTTTTTTTTCAGCCGTTGTGTCCTGTTGAGAAGTGGAAGAGCAGCTGTGTGGGAGTTTGTCTCTAGCCAAGATTAACCCACCACAGCACCCACGTGGAAACAGCTGTAAACAACTTGGTCTGACTTTAGTGCTGATCCAGCTTTAAGCAGGAGGCTGGACTAGAAACATCCTGAGGTACCTCCCAGCCAGAACAAGGCTGTGACTCTGTGTTTGAATCAGTGCAACATGAAGGAGACACCTGCAATCAAGACTTGTCCCATAGATAGAACAGCAGTGACACAATGGATACCTAAATATAGCCTCTCAATATCAACAACACTTCTCCAGACACAAGAGACCTGTCTCTCCAAATGGACACAGTGAAAGATTTGACCTGGTGTCTGTGAATGAGGAGGAAGCTTAAATGAAGCATAATCTAAGCACACTTAAAATAAATCTTGTGCAAAGCTTAGTCTCTCATGGACATTTTCGTAGCATCCTGAACTTACCTAGCAATGATCATTCATACCCATCTTCCAGTGGGCCCAAAACACTGCACATGCAGCAGCTTCAGTGCCTCCCAGGGAGAGCTGTGCAGGCTCAGGTAGGGAGACATTAATCACTGAGGACAGCCAAGTGACGGATGGCTGAGTGAACAGGGCACAGCAGGCTTTCCTTCCCAGACAAGCCTGTGATAAGCAGGAGCCAGGGTTGTAAGGACATGATTATTAGTGTAGCTGTCTGATTACCAGAGAAACAGCAACAGAAAACACAATCTGGTTGCAACTGCTGCCTGAGCACCTTTTCCCTGCAACAGCTCTGGGAGAGGCAAAGTCAGACAGGAGATGGATGGCCCTGCAAAGGCTGCAGCCCCGTGAGCTGCTTGTGAAGCAGAGTTATGTGCAGAGTGCAGGACCTAGGAAGCTGTGCTGCTCCCTCTGCTTCTAGAGGAAATGGTGATCCTGTACCTAAAGAAAAGTTGTAAGTCAGCCTCTCCCGGCCAACCTGAGTCTGTGGAAATTCATCAAGAGATAGAAGCTCTTTAACCACTGATTGGGGAAAGGGTTGTTGTGGTCAGGGCAAAGAAACAACTGCACTTATCAGCGTTGCCACATCTTTTCACTCCCCTGCAAAGCTGTCAGAGGTTCAGGGCTGTGTCTGGACTCTCTCCTCAAGTCAAGGGGAATTTCCTTGTGTAGCATCACACTGATGCCAGTTCAGAGAGCAAAACCCCACCTCAGAGAGACAGGTTGTTGACAGGCAAGTGTCTGGGTCACAAAACCAATATTCAAAATTATGACAAAAGTTTTCTTCAGCATAAATGTCAATAAAATGAGAGAGATCAAGGAGGTGAAAAGAGATGATCTTCCTTCTAGCCACCTCCTAAGATGGATGTAGAACTCTGCTGTGGCACATAACACGAAGAGAATCTGAGATCCTGTACAGATCTCGTCAGGAAGAAATGGTGCCTTAGAGCCTTTACCTTCTCCAGCTGGCTGAGTTAGATGTTATAGCTCCTTATCTCCATTGACTTTATCAAGAACCATACTCTGGTGTCCCTTATTAGAAAGCAGTGTGAATAAATCACAGCCACAACAGCTGAGAGCCTCATGCTGCTGCAAGCAGAGGACTCAGCCCTCCAGATCAGTGGTGCTTGACTCAAGTGATTCACAGAAAAAATGACCACGGAGGGAAAAAATGGTACTGGTGTGTTTGTAAAGACTCTCCTACACAGCCCTATCATATGCAGAAAATTACCTTTCCCCAAAAATAGCTGGGAGGCTGTGTGACTTACAGAGCCTAAATTCTGTTCCAGCAGCTGGTTTCATGGCTCTGCTTGTCTCCAGTACACGTTGCCTTCCATTTGGGTTCAGTCTGTTCTTTGTCTGTGCCATCCCTGGCCAAAGGACAAGGATGTTTCTTATCACCTTAACTTCTGGACAGGAAGCTACACGAACTCACGCACCACCTTTAAGGATGCTTCTGAGGGGATACATTGTGGCAGTGATTTATTGCTCCAGAAGAAATAAAAGAAACATTTGCATTCAATTTTCAATAAGCAGATGGCACATGGCTTGTTTTATACTGCACTAAATTTTGAAGTCCCTACTGAAAAATAAGAAAAGCGAGTGTATTCACTTTTATTTCAAACTTCCCCTGTTTCCATGGCAATATCCCAGTGAGGTACCAAGAGTAGATGCTGGGATATGAGGTATTAAACAGTTCTTTCTCTCTGTATCATGAAGGCAACACTGAGATCCATGTGTAAAGAAAAGCGAGTTGGGAATGACATGGGAACGCTGAAGAATTTTTACACAGAAGTGGAGAAAATTTCAACACCCTATGAATCCACAGAAGGAAAAGGTAGATTTGTCCCTTTGTTTTAGCCCAGGGCAATTCAATTGATTTTTAGTAGAGCTGTACCAGCACTAAAAAGATGGGACCATTCCCATGTGGTATGGGTGGTTGGATGGAGCCAGACTCCAGCTGGAGCTGTGCAGCAAAAGGATGAGCAGCAACAGACATGAACAGCAGAAAGTGAAATCCAGCAGAAAAGGCATCACAATGAGAATGGTCAAATCCTGGAACAGGTTGACTCAGTGCTAACCTTGAAATAATCAAAGTCTGAGTGGAAAAGCTCTTTAGCAGCTTGATCTAATTTTGGAGTTGGCTCTCCTTTATTCAGAGGTTAGATGATCAAGTTCCACTTCCAGTCTAAATTGTTCCATTATTTTATGTTTCCCTTCAAGAAGCACTTCAAGAAGCTTCCTTTTTCCTTTCACTCTGTATATTTAGCCTAGTCTGCAGGAAAGGTAAATGAAATTATTCTACTTCTGTTGCATCCTTTTGCCAATCATTCTGTTTCATAGATTTTGGTTATAATGAGTAGGAAAGTCAAATTTCTCCACTTCTCCATTCTCCTCAGATTTAATGTTGCCCTTGGCCGACACCTGACTGAGCTCTGTTTACTGTTTACTTCAGTAATTGGAGGCCTTTGATGCCACAACCAGAAATGTGACACGTCTTCAGATAAAATGTGTCACCCAAGCGTCATTAGCCAGTTGAGCAATGTAACAGGATCATATGATAATTCACTTTGGAAGGGACCTTAGGAGATCATCCAGTCCAGCCTCGTGCCTGGAACAGGACACAGTGAAAGCTGATTTATACAGACTCGCTGATTCAGGGAAGGGTGTGGAGTGGAATCAATGAATCCAAGGACCTGAATTAAAACAGGCATTGGATTGTTTTCTCTAATAACAGTGAAAATATACAGTGATCTGGTGGTGGTGGTGGTAGTAGTAGTATGCATTGAAGTCCTTAGCATTTAGATAGAAAAATATTTCCTTATTATAATCTAGATGGGGGAAAAAACAAAATGGACATTAAAAGAAGTACAATGGAATAATAATTTTACAAAATCACAAATTACATGACATTTCTGAGAGATGCATCCTGATCACACAGCTGGAAAACATTCACACTGTCCTCAATCCCAGGCCAGTTCCTTTCAGCTAAGACTACTCTCCTGTCTAATGATAGTTTTTGTTCTCTGAGGGACAGGTTTGCCCCAGCAGCATTCACAAAAGCTTAAGATCCTTCAGTGGGGAAGATGATAAGAACAGGGTTTTGCCTGTGACTTGGGAAAGAAATTGAGATCTCTTTTTAACCTGTTTTCATGTGGGAAACCTGAAGGTTATTCTTTAAGTGGGTCAAGCACATGAATGTATTTTTTTTCCAACTTCCAAGCTGGGCCAAGATTTCAAGTGGCCAAGATTTCAGTACCATTGTCTCTGCTGTTAATGTGGGGGCAAAGTAATGAATGAGAATCTCCATGGCACAATGTGAAGCCAGCTATAGCTCACTCCTCACAGTAAACTCCTTGGATCAGATCTTACTCAGCCCTTACAAATCCACCCATAGTGATAGGCCACCTTCTGTAATAACTCTGAACTGGCTACCAAGAAGAAAAGTAGCTGATTTTCTGAATTCTACAAGTCAAAGTCTGTCCTGCTATGGGTCCCAAGAGGTCTGGTGCATTCCCTTTGTTCTTGCTCTTGCTGTACTTAATTTATTACTTTCATGTTTTCATTATTGTGTTCCCATCAGTCCCTCAGAACAGCACCGCTTTGTGCTTTGAACAGTGACTCTGAGCATGAGGTGGTTTCCTTCTTTAGTTACTCCTGGAAGAGAGCTGGTTGGGATGCTCCCACCTTCCCAGTGCTTCCACCTAAGGGTTGGCACAGGCTGGGAATGCTTCCTTTTGGCACGGGATCCTGAAACAAATTATGGCATTGATTATAGTGAGTGGTTTTAAGTTTAATCTGAGCCTACTTTGCCAGGGAGGGAGGCACCAGCTGGGGTCTGATGTCCTGCTAAGCCCTTTAACCCAGCACAGGAAGCACTGAAGAATCCCCCTGGGTCTAAAGCTCAGGGAGGGCAAAACAAATTCTTGGCCTGCAGAATGACCCATCAGAAAAGCGAGACTGAAACTCACTTGGCACAGCTGCATCTCCTGATAAAGGAACTGTGTCTTCATCTCTAGCGCAAAAGAAAACCACAGCTTGTGGATCCATGTCACTGGGAATATCTGAGTACTGAAATTGATTTGGTTGAGACCACTTTAGTTGTTGAGAAGAAATTTAGAAAGAGCACAAGTCTTGTTCTGATTTCAGGAAAGGCATTTGTAGATTCAGCTGACATTCACTGTGATCCATCCAGATCCAGAGGCTGGGTGTGTTTTAGCAAAAAGACTGAAAGCACCTGGCTAGACAGGTCCTGTTTGGACACTGACCACCTTCCAGGAGTACCCCACACACCCGACACCACCAACTGTTCTGTGTAGGAGAACAAGAATGGGCTGTGGGCAGTCTCAGCCTTGAGTTACAGCTGTGTTGAACCAGGTGTTTCTGCTAAGGACCAGAGCCCAGCTGACCCTCCGGCAGGTAACTCATGAGAGAGAGGAGAGGAACACAGAGGAGCACTACTAAGAAAGCAAGCAGGACTGAAGCAGCTTTAGGTGATAGCAGCCTCCTTTGTAGCTCTGGACTGAGGGTCGTTTTTTTGTTTATCATCAGTTCTGTAACTATTTAGGAAGAGAAATGCTTGCAGCAAACACTTTCTTCTGTAGCAACAGATGGCTTTAAGCCGCCACGCGTAAGAATTCCTAATGAGGTCCTTCCAGAGGAGCTCCTGCAAAGGGCAGAGGAGGGAGAGAAATGTGTCCTAGATTCAAAAAAGTGCTCATCTGCCCTCTTGCTGTCCTCCAGCTGTAAAGGGAGAAGCAGAGTCTCACTTCCTCCTTGCAGAGATTAATGTCATTCAGTAAGCCAAGCCAATCAGAGAATTACAAAACCGGAGAGTTTTTTAAAAAGACAGGAGCTGTAAAGTGGTTTGTTTTCAGGGTTCATTGTTGGTAAATTTTTGTGGCATGTGGAGGAGTGGGATGGAGCTTTCATACTTGCAGAAGCAGTGACGAGTGAGTGGAGGGCTGTGCAGAGAGCGTGAGGCAGAGAGACACCTTTGCCATCTCTGCTGAAATCTCAGAATTTCAATACTAATAATATTAACACACACGGAGGCTGAAATAAAATGTATGCACCAGGGCTTTGATATTTAAATATGGTCTTTTCAGTGAGCAGTGGAGGATAATGAGATATGACAGGGAGAGCAGTTCTCAGAACCACAACTAATAAGGAATTCAGACCCCCGAAGTTGCTTTGCGGGATATCTAATTTTCACTCTTCTGGCTCTAAGACTGGAACTGAGATGTCCTGCTTGAGATGTACAGGTGTCCTACATTACGTACACAAAGTTGTGATTTGTATTGACAGACCAGAGGGTTCTACTGCATTTTAGAGTGACCTCAGCAGGCTGGAGAAACGGGCTGACAGTAAGTACAACAAAGGGAACACCAAGTCCTACCCCCTGGGGAGGAATAACCTCAGACACCAGTAAAGGCTGGGGAGCAAGCAGCTGGAAATCAGCTCTGCAGAAAAAACCACAGAGGTCCTGGTGCACAAGTTGCACAGGAGCTGGAAAGGTGCCATTGCAGCAAAAAGAAAAGGCCAGCAGCCTCCAGTGCTGCATTAGGCAGTGCTGGCAGCAGATTGAGGAGGTGGTCCTTCCCTTCTATCCAGCACTGGTGGGAACCTCCAGGAGTGCTGTGTCAGTGCTGGGCTCCTCAGCAGAGCAGAGACATGGACACGCTGGAGTCAGTGCAGTAAAGGGCTGCAAAGATGGGTCAGGGGTTGGAGCACCTGACAAACCAGCAGAAACTGAGAGACCTATTCAGCTTTGAGAAGAGAAGGTTCAGGGGGATCTTGTCCATGTGTATAAACATTTGATGAGGTGAATTAAAGAAGATGGAGACATCTTGCAGTGTCCAAGGTGTCCTCAGTAGTGTCTAGTGACAGGACAAAGGAAATGACAGAAACTGAAATAGAGGAAATTCCATTTAAATAGAAGAGAAAACATTTCTCTTGGAAGGAGAGAAATGGAGGGAGCACAGACTCTGGAACAGGTCACCCAGTGAGTTTGTGGAGTCTCCATCCTTGGAGGTATTCAAAATCTGAAGGGATGTGGCCCTGAGCAAATTCCTCTTGCTGATGCACAATCTTATGGGCTTAGAGAAATGAGCTTTTGAAAATGCAAATGGGCAATAAAGTCCAAGATTTTAGAGAATAAATACACTTTAAAAGAGGTGAGATATAAGCTGTTCATTTGAAAATTATATGCTAAAGAAGGAGTAATGCCCATAGAGACAGTAATGGGCTACTCTGCACTCAGTGTTCAAAGAACTGAATGTGTCTGTCCAGTGAGAGTCCTGGTCAGAGTTTCTCTGCAGACACCGAGTTTTCTGATGGCATTCTCATATTTGCCGTAAGAACCTCACCAGCTGGGCTGTCAGGTGATTAGGGGTAGAGTGAGACCAGAATGGTTCTGCTGATTTTCCTCAAAACCAGAATTCATGGATCATTTAATCACAAATTACCTAATAGCTCAGTGCAGTCTCAATCAAAATGCAACCGTAGGCCACACGCATCAGTAACATTTATTTAGCTGGAAAAAATGTGGTTGTCAGTTTACATGGCCCTGTGGGATCTGGAGATGAATGATGAGGCTTCACTCTGGCATTTGACTATAGCTGTTGTGGGGAGGGAGATCATTTTCTTTTACAGTGTCTTAATAATTTATGCCCTGACCACAGGAATATTCATTCAATAACTGTATTGTCCATCTGGGCAAACAGAAGTCACACTAGGCTATATCCAAAAGACATTACTCTGTCAAACACTGCTGGGGGCAGGCCCTGGTGTGGGGATGGGATGCTGTAACATTTTTCTTGATTGAGTAAGAAATCTTTGGATCTGGAGAAACTGCAAACTTAAATTATGAAAGAGCAAAGGGATCTATGCATGGGTTGCCTTTTGTGAGGCAGCCAGATGGTGAATGGGTTGTGCAAGTCCTTGAATAAGAAGCCTGAGAAGCATCTTTCAGCTTATTAGCTGAATCACAGAGTGTGAAAGAAACTTTGAAACCTGCTAGACTAGAAAGTAGCATATTTATAGAAACGTCTCTGTGAACTGCATTATCTATTCCTGCACTGCACACTATGTCTGGTATTACTACTATTTGCTCTTACCTTAGCCCAGCTTGAAATGAAGTAATTTAGAGATAATGGGCTAATGCCAATAAATTTCATCCTTTTGTCATGGCAGGCCTTAAAGTGAAGATACTGAGATGGTCTAACAGTACTCAATTCGCGGAAAATCCCAAGAAAATGGGAATGTACCCCGCCTCACCTGCCACAGGCTGCCTGGCAGCATTGTACCTGGGAGAAAGGAGAGTCTTCTCATGGCCACCAGTAAGCCAGAAGGTCTTTGATGTGCAGCAGACCCAGGAGCTTTGTGTTGGGACCACTGAGTCTGCAAGGGCTCTAAGGTAACGCTGCAGAGACACAGAAAACAGGCTGATTCAGCAGGAAGAGACTCATTCCACTCAGACTGTGTCCTGAGAAGATGCTCCTCTCCTGGGAAGAGTAGCTTGGCCCAGAGCCCAGCTGTTTGGGTTACAGGAGCAGCCCATGAATAGCCTGGGTTTAGGGAGGCTGCAGTTCATTTATTTCAATTTGCCTGAGAAAAAATGTCAGTGAGTGCAGCGCCTGCCCCAGAGACAGTCCTGCTTTTCCACAGTGCAGTTTTGTAGCAGGTTCTGTTACCACTAAAACAAAAGAAGTTGGGATATATCAGGCCTGATTATGGATCCATATGCTGTGAGACTTTTAGCTCTTTCCCTGAGTGTCTCTGTACATTTCTTGATGCCAAGGTTAAGAAGGTTGAGGATAGTGTGAGAAGCAGTTACATCCTTCATCAGTCAACGCCAATTCAGTGAGAAACAGATCAGTGCAATGCAGAGGATTAGTCCTAGTGAAGGTACACAGCACTGCAGAGTAGAGAAATGAGCTCCCATGGTCTTCAGGAGATGTGCAGATAACTGTCCCTGTAGTGAACCAGATGTCCTGGCACAGAGAATAATTCCCTTGGGCAGAGTTCCCCAGGGAAATGGAGCACTGGAGAGGTTATGGACTGGAGGAGGCTCCTTATCTGTCTCTCCTCACCCAGGGAGGGGTGGGCGTGACTCAGGGTGATGAGTGGGGGTGAGGTGGGACAAGGGAGGGATGTTCCAGACCCAGAGCATCCCCGTCCTGGGTGGGGAACAGCTCAGTGCCAGTGCAGCTGGGTGTGATCTTCCCAGGGAGCTCCTTGGTGGACAGCCTGGCCTTGCTCTGCACTGCTGGGGTGGGAGGAGAAGGAACAGGGGAGAGGAGCCCTTTGTGCAAGGGCTCGATTCATCACTGAAAAGCCTTTATCTCAAGCCTTTTCTTAGTGTGTGGTATCAATTAACACTTACCTGTGCCCTCTGGCAAAATGGCTCCTGCTCTTCTCCCCACATCCCACACCCACCAGCTGCTTTCAGAGTCTCTGCTTTTCCCACCAAATTGCTGCCATGTGGAGGAGGGGAATCGGCATAACACATGTAACCTTTGTAGATGTTTTAAATCAGGTCTATCTTGTGGCCACATCTTGTTATGGGTGGGATTTGGGGGGATTATTGTGTTTCAGCATATTGGTATATTATAATGACACAGCATAATGAGTGACTGCTTGGGGTGGTGCTCTACTGCTGTCTTCTGTCACCACTCAGGGCTGGAGAATGAGTTTAATAAAGAATTAAGATCTGCTATGGAAGTAAGAAGTATCTGGCCACTATAGGGAACTATTACTCTGTGGGGGTTTTTTGAGATTTGTTCCTTTAAAGCAGTTGTGGTGTTTAAAATCAAGACAAAAGCTACTCCTTTGTGGAAAAAAAGGCTAGAAAAAATAAAGTAGTTTAAGACTCAGACTTGAGGGGACAAATCTCTACCTTACAGGCTTCCCCTGAAACCACATGGGACCCTGGTCCTTTGGTTTGGAATGTCTCTGCTCTGCTGAAGACAAAAGCCAAAGCCAGATCTCCTGGGGCACAGGCAATGCTTGTGTTCCCTCACACAACCCAGCACTGCTGAGCAGAGGGGCTCCATCCACCCCAAACACGAGATTCAATAGAAAGAGGCATTCTTTGATGTCAGGAAAGTTTCAAGTCACAAATTCTAGGTCTGCCATGATTTTTGTAGGTCTCTACAGGGACTAACACCTCCTGATCTGTCCGTTTGCTTCAAGTCACCTGCACCCATGCAAACAGCAGAGGAGGTTCAGCAGCCTGTTCCCTGGAGCTGGGTCTGGCTCTAGACTCTTGAATATCAGGGTGGGCAGCATTGGACACTATCCCTCCTCAGTTTCCCTACTTCATTATGTGGTGCCAAGGGGGTTTAGAGAGGTGTTTTACCTCCAATGCTTGTCAAACTACTGAAGCAGCTGAGGTTTAGCTGCCTGAGAGGAGTAAAATGCAACACACAAAACCATTAAAACACTTTAAGTTAGTAATTCAAGCAGCACTGTAAGCAGAGGGGAACTAAAGCCAAGACCTCACAGCCAAAGCCAAATTTTGGGTGTAGAATTCTGGACTATGTTGGATTTTGCTCCCTCAGCGAGTATTTTGTGGGTAGGGCTGAGTTTTCTGCCTCAAAATTATTTTTTACCTAGCCAGGATTTGGTTTAGTGCATTAAATGTAATACAGATTGTCCAAGGAGTATCACATGCCTCACCCAGACTTGTGCATTTGTACCTTGTTTATCTCCCTCCTGCAAGATAAATATTCAGCTTTTGCACTAGTAGGTGGATAAATTTTCCCCAAAGAGCCAAACTCAGCCTTGGGAAATGGGCTTGCAGCAATATCCCTGCCTAAGGCTGACAGGGGTGGGGAGGATGGGACCTTCTGACTGAGTAGGTGTTTGAGTTATTGGGGAATTTAATTTCTTTTCCCTAAGCACTCCCTTCCTTTCTGTGGAAGTTATTTTTTCACTTGCTATTTAAACTGATGCAAAGGGCCTAACGCAGATATCAGTATCCAAGCCTGCTGCAAATATTAATGGATAATTGAAACAGTAATGCCAGTGAATGGGAGCATCCTCCAGCATGGAATTGACTGATGTCCTCAATTCCACAGAAACTCACAGATCACCAGCTGGTCCGAGGTCTACTGGGGAGGAGGAAAACTCACCTACATACACAAACATAGATTCTGCCTTGTTTTAGGGCTTCCTGAAGCTTACAGTGACATTTGAATGAAAAATATTATTTCTGAAAATAATAACTTCAGTAGTTAAAAAGAAATACAGGAAGGCAATGCAATATCCCTGCAGGTGCAGATAACCTTCTGGGACTTACACCTGGGACAGAGAAGGTAAAGCATAACTCACAGACAATGGAGAAAGGATGAAAAAAAAAAAAATCTCTGAAGAGCTTTCATCAAAGAAAATTGAATTTAGGGGATGAATTTGCCCCATAAATCTAGGAGTAAAAATAGCTGAGGCTGGCTGATAGTGGTCTGAAAAATGAGTTCAGTTAGAACGGTCACAGCTGTGATGGATAGGGGAGCTGCTTCTTATCAGGTCAGGCCAGTAATGGAAAGGCAATGGGATAATCATCAAATAATTCTTTTTACTACCTATCAGTTACACATAAGTGGTTGCCTTACAGAACCAGTTAACTGGTGACAGTAAATCTTAGCAGAGCCTGTACGCTTCAAATGAGGATCTCCTTGTGCTCCTCCCTTGCTCGTTGGAGTGCATTTTGCTTTTCCATCTCTGGTGTTGCTGGGTTAGCTCTGAGTAAGTGCTGTTGCTGTTTGTTAGTGTCCTGGTACCTATGGGAAATGTGCCAGGGATGCCACAGTTTCAAGCAGACATGCATCACCAGCAACCCCCCTCCCCAGACTGAACTGGCTTTGCCAGTGCAACTAAACTGAGATCCCTCAAGAGATTTATTTTTCAGATAAAAGCTGAAGTCATGACTATGGCTCCTAAGAATAATGCTCTTTTTACTGTTGGTGCTACTGCTGCCAACACTACCACTTCTACAGGTGATGTAGCATAACCAGTAGTGCTAGTGGTAAAAGCAACAAGGAATAATTATAGTAAAGACATTTCCCTCTTTCTTCCTGAGCACTAAAACTCCCCTGGCAAGAATAAAAGAAATGGCACTGACTGCCCAGCACCGTCTGGCCTTGGGTGGCTGTGGTTTATCCACACAGGGGCTCCTTGGGGTGTCACTTTGGAGCGGGTGTCCTTCACATTTGCTGTGGGGTTGCCTTTAAAATGAGGTTAAAGAGGGTGGAGAGGAGGTGTGTGTGAAGATAAATCAGCTGGTGGGAGAGGCTGTGCTGGGGCTGTAGGCAATTGCATCAAAGCATTAAAGTTCGTGATAAAATTGTGACCATAGCCATGTTCACAAAGATGTGGAATATGTCTCTGAAGATCACTTAAAATTTTCAGAGCAGAAACGATGCCCATACAGGCAATTATTTGGTAGCTCCCTGTGTTTCCAAGTTGAAATATAATCCTGTTTTGTAAAACATTGGCCTTTACAGTATTCTGAGTCACCCGTTGTGCTGAGGCATGGTGCATACGTAGAACAGCCAGGTCAGGATCTTGTCTGACCCCTGACACTGATTGTTTTCACTTTAAAAGAGATAACCCCAGAACTGGGCAGAAATGGTAGCTACTGGTATGGCACAGTCCCAGTTGTTTCTGTTACTTAGGAAGGTCTTCAGAAAATTTTAGGCTAATGAGCTGTTCTTGGTCGTGAGAGGGTTTCATCCACTAGTGAAGTTACCAGATATCTGTGAAGCAAATGGAAACCTGCAGCCATGCTCTCTTCAGCTGCAGAGTAGGAGATACTAACTTTTCTTACTGAAAAGGGGCTGGTTGTTTTCTTTTTTTATTACTTAGCAGCTTCTTCAGTGGAATCTTAATTTTATTTAGGGTTTTTCATAAAAGGGAAATGTTTACTTCCTTGTGTCTCCTCTTTGTAATACTAAAAAAAATTGCTGAAAGACAAATACTCACCAGTTGCTTACCAGTGATGCTGTCTTTCTACTCTTCATCAATCAACCCTCACCTTCAGAGTTTCAGCTATTCACAAAGCTTTGCAGTGTTGCTTCCAAAACACCACACTACTCAGCAAAGCTTCAGCCATCTCATGAGTTTAATTAGTTATGTGACTTAAAGGAAAACACGGTTGCAGTTTCCCACATGCCATGTCACACTGTGCATCTGTCAAAGAGGCAGTGGGAGTCTTCCAAGAAATGCTTGCCCTATTATTCAGAAAGCCAAGGCCTTTTGTTCCCTTCAATGGCAGCTTGACTTAATAATTAATGCCTAGCACTATGTAAACATGAGTTAATGAACCCTCACACTACCCTAAGGCTAAGGATTAATGTTTCCCTCACACGGAGGGGGAGACTGGGCCACAGCAAATCCTGTTGTGTCTTCTTTTCTGCCTATGATGGCCCAGGAAACTTCAGAACTCTGATGCCCCTGTAGAAGAAATTGGCTTTAGGCAATGAACTGAAACAGGAGTTTTTTTGATTCAGGAACCATATGAAGAAACACTGAGTAGAGTGGGTCTGTGCTTCTGGATTCTGTGCTTGCTGGTGGACCAGAAAGCCAGAAACAGAAACAGGCAGGAATTCAAGCTGCTGTGAGTGGATCTGGTTAACATAAATTCAGCTTCCAAGTCAAAATCATTCCTAAGGGACCATGACTCTCATGGCCTCCTTGACCTTTCTGAAAGTTTGATGTCATAGACTGAGATACACAGAGATTAGTCAGGCTTGTCACTCCCTCTCATCTCATAAATCAAGAGAAATGGAGGATCCTTGAAAAATTCAATAGTTAAGTGCAGGTGCCAAAGCAAAATAGAACTTGGGTCAAGGAAAAGAATCCTGGCTCAAATAATAAAAGAAAACAACTTAGATATTAAGCCCTTGAACATTTCCCCTTAGGAATACAGGACACCAGAATACCAGAAGCAGGAGTCTCCTACTCCACAGAATAACACCATGGAGTTTAGAAAGACGCAGATGATACCAATGATGTTCCTTTTCTCTTCCCCTTCATACCTACAAAAAGCCCTAAACATTCACCAGTGTTCCTGTGCCGTAAGACTTTCAAAAAGAAAATACCATAACCCAGACTTCAAACCTACTGATAAGATGAACAGGACAAATCTGGTCTCAGCTTTGGCCTAGCTCTATGGATGGCTCATCAGCTGAAGCTGGTGGACAAATACTGGGTTTTTTGGAGTATGTCTCTGGAGGAAAATTATGTTCCCAAGGCACGTAGATTAGATGAGGCCTGGTCAGTGGTTTTCAGTATGTTGATGATTGAACGATAGCTAAAAGTGACGGCAAAGACAGGGGGAAATATCTATCCTCCCCAGCTTTGTTTCTGTGCCTGATCCCAGGAGGTTTATTTTGCTGCAGTCTTCGTCATCAAACCATTGCTGACATTGACATCTCAGAGTTCGAAGTTCCACCCAGCTCTGGTGTCTCTGCAAACAATATTCAGCCAAGGGGGTTTTTGAATAGAAAGGACATTGTCACAGTCATAAAAACAGGAGGTTTCTCTATTACAGGGTTTTTTTCAGTATTTTCTGCAAAATGGTGTTCTCATCCATTAATGGGAGTCATGCAGACCTCTGTAAACACATTCTGTAGCCTGGAGAAAAGGAGGCTCAGGGGAGACCTTATCACTCTCTATAACCACCTGAAAGGAGATTGTAGCCATGTGGGAATTGGCCTCCTCTCACAGAAAATTAGTGACAGGATAAGAGGGCATGGCCTCAAGCTGCACCAGGAGAGCTTCATGTTGGGCATCAGGAAGAATTTCTTTATGGAAAGAGTGGTCAAGCATTGGAATGTGCTGCCCACAGAGGTGGTGGAGTCACCAGCCCTGAAGGTGTTCAGAAAATGACTGCGTGTGGCACTTAGTGCCGTGGTGTAGTTGACAAGGTGCTGATCAGTCAAAGGCTGGACTCAATGATCTTGGAGGTCTTTTCCAATTTTAATGGTTCTGTGATTCTCATTCTAAGAAGAAATGAGTGCCATTGGTTTAACCAAGTCAATCAAAGCTCTGTCGGAGCCAACAACTGGATCCAAATCATCAGATACCTTCCTGTGTCTGCACATCTGGCTGGGCATAAAACTGAACCAGGGTTGTGAGTCTGTGCGCCTTCATCCTTCTTTCTCAATGGCATCGGAGGCTTAAATGCCGTAGCAAAACTCTCCTTTCTTATCAGGCTGTGGATGCAAAGCTTGGCAAGGAAAGGGCTACAGGGGAAGGGGAGACCTCTTCTTCAAAGCGGCTTAATCCTACCAGGGAATTGCTTCTGAGCCCAGTGCTGAATGTCATCCTCCCCTGCCCGCCCCAGCACTGTGGTGAGGAGTAACTCCATGGCTTAAGCTTCTCCCTGTGACTTGGGATTCTCCCCAGTGATTACAGTGATGACGCAGCAGCACCAGCTCATCACTGACTCATTCATCGATGTCTCTGAGAGAAGCAGGGGCAGGAGGGAGACCTGCGTTTCCTTCATTAATATTCCAGAATTTCTGTGAAGCTGGCAAGGAATGCCTGAGACCGTCTGCATGTCGAGCGAGAGAAACCTTCACCCTCGCTTCCTCCGGGAAGCTGCCTGTGGCATCCCCCTCCCCTCTGAGTCAGAGCTGGCAGCTCTTCTCTTTGCTTGTTCCGCTGGACATAGACAAACGCTTCATGTGGGAAAATGGGAAATGAAAATATGTTCAAAGGATGGCCACTGGCACAGTGGTGGATGCCGTAGTTTTCCATGCAGCACAAGGGAACATAAAACTTAAAAAATAGCAGCATTAATAGTGTATATATGTGCCAAAGCACCACGAGCAACCATGAAGAGCTGCATGTTGCACAGCCTTCCCCAGTGCTCTGTGGCAATTGCTTTGGGAAGTCTGATAGCTCACCTTTGTCTCAAGCTGAATTAAAAAGGGCCTCTTTTGTCAGTTCATGTGTTACTACGATGTTCCCAGTAGCCTGGTTCCTTGTCTGCAGAGCTACCAGGCAGCAGAGCCTCCCAGAATACTTATCTTGGTGTCTGATATGGTTCTGCCCTGAACATGTTGTGCCTCTGCAAATTATAATCCGATTTGTAAGTGATGCTTATCTAAAGTGGGCTAAATGACTTACAGTTCATAATCCTGGACTTCAATAGAAGACAAGACATCAGATGCACAATGTCTCTCTGTCCAGAATGTAGTGTTACGGTCTGTCAAGGGCCCTTATTTGGGAGAAGGGATTGAATTCCTTGTGTGTAGCACAGACATCATCGCTTGCGTGATCCCCAGGCTTTCAAGTCATTACACTACTGACTGCTCCACTTCCCAAGCAACTTCTCAGCTTCATTTATATGCCTGATCCCAGGAGGTTTATTTTCCTGGTTCACAAAGCATCACAGCTGCAGTCTTCGTCATCAAACCATTGCTGACATCGACATCTCAGAGTTCAAAGCTCTATCCAGTTCTGGTGTCTCTGCAAAAACAATTCAGCCAAGGGTTTTTTTTAATAGAAAGGATATTGTCACACTCATAAAAACAGGAGGCTTCTTGACCACCGGGGTTTTTTTTTCAGTATTTTCTGCAAAATGGTGTTCTCATCCATTAATTGGAGTTGTGCAGATCTCCATACACAGAGTTTTGTTAGCTCAATGGTCAAACATCTGGAAGACAGCCTCAGTGTTCTGGTGATGATCTGCACTGTCTCCTGCTGTCACCTGGTGGATGATACAGTGCTTGAGGGGGACAATGTTGCTGGTGGGGTGTTTCTGGTAAGCGAGCAGCAAGACCAGGCTGGATGAATGTCCTGGCAACCTGGTCTAGTGGAAGGTGTCCCTGCCCATGGCAGGGGGGTTGGAATGAGATGATCTTTAGGGTTCCTTCCAACCCAAATCATTAAATGGTTCTATGAGTCTATGACCCTTTCTTCTCTACAAGCTCCCATGGTAACAGTGACCCTGGGAACAACCTGGAAGGGCAGCAGATAAATTGTGGCTAAGTCTGTCTACACAGCCATGCCCTGGCACTGCACACATTTTACAGCTCTCAAAGGAATTTTCTCCAGGGGAAGGAAATGCAAAATCTGTATTGTGAACAGGAAGCAATGCTTGGCACTGGAAGGCAGCACCAAATGTGTTTGGCCATAAAGACCCTGTGAATATAAAGCAGGGGAGAACCACATGAGGCAGGAGCAGACAGATGAGGAATGACTGAGGCAGTTCTGGAGATTTGGGTTGAATGTGAGCTTTGCTGCATCCAGGCATCCTCAGACTGTATATGAGGCCCTGCCTGGCAGGAGCTCAGGGCCCCCTCACATTACTGAGTGCAGTCACCTGCAGACACTGCTGAGCTGAGCTCAGTGAGTGCCTAGGCTTCAGATAGACACTGGATTAACTGCTGAGGACATTGCAATATTTTGTCATAAAACAACCCCCTTCTCCAAAGCTGGACAACCTTGAATAACCTTTCCCAGGCTGCTCTCTGCCTGCTTTTGAGTCTTTTCATTTTGCAATCTGAAAAGAAGACAAGTGTTTCCAGTTCTAGGCTGACACTGTCCAGATGCATAATGGAAACACTGTGCTTTGTTTCTGCTCCTCTAGTTGTGGCACATGAGATGTATTGAAACAGGTCTCAAAAAAACTGCATTGAAGAGGAGAAGAGCAGAATAAAATTTTTTTGCCTCAAGTGGGCTCCTGACATGAATTTGTCTTCCTTTGCTTTGGGCACTGCCCTTGTGGCATTAACAGGGTGTTTATATTCCATTGCTTCAGGACATGGGAATGACATATTCTGCTTGTGAGACCCAATCCATATTATCCACAACTGTATGAATCCCTGCAAGGATGACTTCCCTGCCTCCTGCAGATCCCATCTCTGTTTTCTAGTGCTAATGCTGTGCAAGATATCAGACATCAAACTAGCTCTTGCAGAAAGTCTTGTCCAGTAATAAGTAACAAAGGGATGAAATCCCAGATTTTGTGGGGTTTAATTTTTATGGCAAGCAGATTTGATTCCTCCAAAGATATTTGCTTGACAATGATAAAATAGAATTTTGGAAATAAATTAGCTGGAGATTAACTCATTGTTTGAAGGCAGAATGAGGTGCCCTTACCAAAACTGAAGTAAGGCTGTCTCTAGGGGTGGGAGATGTGAGGTCTGTATCTGGAGCGAGATGTGGAAATTCCATTTAACCCATTAAAGGTTTCACAGAGAAGTTCAGGACAGCTGTATTATTCATGAATGCCTCTTATCCTCCTGGTTTGTTTACATACAGATTCTTATAGAAATATTATGAGTTAGAGAGTTATAAAAGACTTTATGGTCTTCACATCCCGCTATAAATCCAGGTTGCCTTAGTTACCATCTGGCTAACTGCACAGGTGAGGGGAAAGAGAGAGGCTGAAAGAGAAAGAGAGAGATTAGTACTAATACATTTTTTAAATCTAGAAAGATCTTGTGAATTCTAATGCTGTGATACGACAGAAAGCTTTCAAGACCTGCATAATACAAGAGGACTATAAAAACAAGGATTCGGACTGGCAGCTCTTTGACAAGAACACACTGATGGGTCTTTTTGCTGAGAACATCATGAATTGCCCAATCAAAAGCTTCAGCAAAGCTAATACTCAGTCTCTTCTTGAATACTTTCTGTATTTGGGCTGAAGAGCTGTGTCTTCCTTGGTAATAAAACATGCTTGAGGCCTGGGGTAACCAGGTGACCAGATTGTAAAGACTGGATGCAGAATGGAATGATCTGGTCCTTGTCTGGTCTGATTTAGGGTAAATGGAGGCACAGGAAGAAAACACATCTTTCCAATGTCTTCAAAAAAGATCTGTCTACTTGAACAAAGCCATCTGGAAGGGTGGCACTGTGAAGTTTTGTCACACAGTTGTGAGTCACATGTTAGTTGACTTTTCTTAGAGCAAGTCCCAGCTGGCAGAATGAACAGCAAGGTCTTGACATCCTCAGCCTTCATTTGAAAAGGCAAAAGAGAAGATGAAACCAAATACTCCTAGCACATGCTGTTGAGAAGGAGAGTTTACATGAATGGAGGTCCCCTCCTGTGGGAAGAGGGGCCAGCACTTCATAAAAGCTGTTATTAAAAGCCAAGCTTGTAATCTTGTGAGAACAGACTCATTTCTTTGTGAGGAGCATTGCTAGTAGGGTAGATGCCTCTGAGTCCTAGTGCTTTCCTCATTCCACTGCCCTATACATCTAAATTTGCTGCTTTTTTCTTTCTTTTGTTTGTGGGGGGAGCTTTTGTTTCGTTTTGATTTTGGTTTTTTGTTCATCGGGTTTTTTAGCGTTCTTTTTTGTTTGTATAAGGCAAAATGCACCTGAGCTGGAAGAAGTTTGTAAACAAAACCAGTAGTGTCTGTCCCATGACAATAGTCAAGGCTCATTAGGCCCATGGCTTGGCTTTTTGGTTAACTTCTACTGAGTAATATGATCACACAGGTTGAGAGCTGGGTATTGACTTTCATGGGACTCTGAGCCTCCAGGGATGCTGAATACAGATGTTTGCAGTCACTCTTCTCTAAAAGATACCCTGGCGATCTTGGCTATTAGTGACGATAGCTCCTGTGTCCTGACGAAAATAGTTTCTCTAAATTAGAATGAGGAAAATGGGTAGAAATTGTGACACCTTTTTTTAATTCTTAGTCTGAATTGATACTGAAATGAGTAGTGGCTGCGTGGGCACACTGGCTGTTAGTCAGTGTCCCCTAGCCCCTGTAAGTTTTAACCTGATGGCCAGATTCCCTTCCTTCTTCTGCACTGGTGTGGTCTCACCTCGAGTCCTGTGTGCAGTTTTGGGCACCACACTACAAAAAGGACATGAAGCCATTAGAGATTGTCCAAAGGAGCCCATGAGGAAGGTGAAGGGTCTGGAGGAGAAGCCATATGAGGAGTGGCTGGGGTCGCTTGGTCTGTTCAGCCTGGAGGAGACTGAGAGGAGACCCCATCATGGTCTTCAACATCCTCACGAGGGGAAGTGGAGGGGCAGGGACTGATTTCCTCACTCTCGTGGCCAGTGACAAGACTGGAGGGAACAGCATGCAGCTGAGTCAGGGGAGTTTAGGTTGGATACCAGGAAAATTCTCACCCAGAGAGTTGGGCACTGGAACAAGCTCCCCAGAGAAGTGCCAGCCCTAAGCCTGACAGAATTTGAGAAGTGTTTGGACAATGCTCTCAGGCACATGGTGTGACTCTTGGGGTGTCCTGCATCGGGCCAGGAGTTGGACTTGGTGATCCTGATGGGTCCCATCTGGCTCAGCATATTCTGTGATTCTCTGGCTCTAAGGTTCTTCTTCCCTCTGGTGCTACTTGCTGAGCATGAAGCCATGTGGTGTGGGACATCCCTTTGGTCAGCTGGTGTCCACTATCCTGGCTGTGTCCCATCCCAACGTCCTGTGCACTCCAGCCTGCTCACTGACAGGACAACAGGAGAAGCAGAAAAACCCTTGATGTTGTGTAATCACTACTCAGCAATAACTAAAATATCCCTGTGTTATCAACACTGTTTTCATCATAAATCGAAAATATATCACCACATGAGCTACTGTGAAGAAAATTAACTCTATCCTAGCCCGAATCAACATACTCATTAAGGAACTTGAATTTTGTGTGTTGACTAAAAATGCCCCAGACCTCTTTCTGCACTGGTAGTCATAGTAATGATCCCTAAGTAAGAAAAGGAGAACTGCTGAGTTGATGTGGTTCTTGGAAGGAAGCAGGAACCTCCATTTCACAGAATGATCACAGAAGAAGGTGAAAGGAGAACTTTGGCAGGCACTTGCTCTTCCCGCAGTAGCTCTGGCTGCTTGGTGATATCAGTTTTCAACAAAATGCTCTTTCACAAAACCTGCACTTGGTCAAGCATGTGCTTCTTGGGATAATCAGAGTAAACCAGCTCTTCTGGCTTATGGAAGTGCATATTGAAGGCAGAGTTATTGGGGTTCACCCACAGGCAGAACACTTGGACATCAATCTTTATTCTCAATCCTGGCATTGACAATGTGGTTCCTCAAGGCTTCTTTTTACCCTTCTCCATTGTGAATGCAATCGTAACTTTCCCATCTCAGTTCCTGAGATTTCAAAGTGTAACTAAGAAATCCTTATTCTCACTGGTCACTGAACTAGGTGGAATCAAATATTGGATTGAAATACAGAGTTGAGTACAAAACAGCACTCATTACTTTCTCCATGGTGCTCAGTTTCCTTTCTAGACTTGATGTCTGAAATATACTGGACAGATAATTTTTCTAGCAGTGCTAACTATAGATGAGTAATTCTGATGGTCTTTAAAAATAGCTCAGGCAAAAGACTACCCATCTACACAACTAATGCACTTACAACCACCACATCTTGAAATTCTCTGGTTTCTTTTAAGGGCTCCCTCTTCCACCATTTGAAGCTTACTGAAACAATAAATATGGCAGCACTGCCATTTCTGATGGGGTGAGGAGCTCAGGACTGGTTACTGTTAATTTACTCCTTGAGGTGGTTTGAATTTTGACAAAAAATGTGGTTTTGCTGTTTCAGTTTGCTGCCTGAGCATTTTTTTAATGCTTACTGCCTCTGCTCAGCAGTATAAAAGCACGATTGCTTTTTATTGCCATTCTCTCCCAGCACAAGATTGTGTCTGTGTCTCTCACAGACTTGTCAATCTGAAAACTTCACTTGTAATTTGCCAGAAGCCCTCAGGGCATATTTCTTGCAGTAGTCTAGCCTTCTGTCTCGCAGGAGAAGAGAGAGATTCACCCTTAGCTGTGTGGGATGGCAGAGGACCAACCTGCATCCCCCAGTGAGGGTTCTGCGGGGGCTGGTGATGATGAGGTGGGTGGGCTCCATGTTTTCCCTTGTGTCCCATTTTCAGTGGGACTATGACAGCAAGCTGCAGGATCCCAGGGCAGTCCTATAGCTCAGGGAATTGTATTTGCTGTTCTGGGGAGTGGGGCACGACCTGAAACCAATCCTCTTCTCTTCCCAGTGCTCTTCCCTTCTCCTTCCTTACAGTCCTCTAGCTCCTCATCACATTTTCACTCCTAGCTGGGTTCTGGGCCCTTCTGCTCCTCTTGGCTGCCTGGGAGCCAACCTATTTTCAGTCCCATAATTGTCCCTACCAGCCAAAAGAAGCAACCTCAGGAAAAATTTGGCTCAAAACCTGGGATGGAGTGTGCTTGCTAGACTGAAAGCTCTAGAAGGACCAAGAGTCCCTGTGCAATATATTCTGCTGAAACTGCAGCTCACCAGGCACAAGGAGAGTGGACAGGACACTGCTGGTAAGTGAAGCGTAGAGGTGAGCATGAGGGTGCTAGAGAATTGCCATGAAAACAGTGAAATAACTGAAGTCTATGGAAGATTTACTTCTCTAGATTAAATTACTTCATATCTGCTTCTTCCCTTTGTGTTATTCCTTCAAACAGCAGAAGCTATTTTGCTGAATAAGGACCCTGCTTTTCCACAATCAGAGCATACATTTAAGGGAAAATGTTTAAGCCTTCCAAGCTTGCTGCTTGCAAATAACAGGGTGTGATAAGAAACTTTGTTGATCTCAGTGGAAGTTGAGGACAAAGAGGGAAGGCTGAGGCAGAAACACAAGGGACAAAGAGGAGATATCAGTCAAAATGTGTCAGATTAGTGGACCAGTGCAGTCCTGCCTTGATGGCTCACTTTTGCTTGCTTTCCTCCAGAAAACAAAAGGTGCCTTTTTCTGCTCTGCAAGTACAGCCTGTGTCTCAACAGAAGATGTTGAGATGGGGGAAGGGAAGGTTTGGAGAGGAGCTGAAAAGTGAAGGGAAAATTCCGCTCATGATTCATTTCTGTGCTTGAAACTTGAAATCCAAGGTTCAAACGTCATTTAAAGGACTGTGATTAAAGCTTGGGATGTTTCTTAAGGGATTTCTGCATACAGAGTTGAGTAAGGGTGCCACACAGCACTTGCAAAAGGACTGAAGAAGGATGGGTGCCTAATCCTTTAAACCTCTCTTTTTAGGTTCTTTTGTAGATCATACTGGGTACCTATCTCACATTTAATATGCCTTTGTGGACCTTATGCAATCCTGTATTCACCAAATTCTTTTGCTTGGTTACAAAGCAGGCAGTTATTTTCAGCAATACCCAATGAGAACAGCAGATGCTTTTGATCAATATTTCCCCAGAAGAATTTTCATTCTATCAACTGCTTTGTCATCCCACTAATGTCAGAAGACTTTAGGGAAAGCAGAGCACCAGGGCATTGTTGATACTGAGCATTCCCTGTGGATGTTCTGCTCTGGGGTCAGTGTGCTATGAGCTATCTCTCACTTTATCCAACGTAATTCCAAGCTGGTACTCATTCACCAGCCACTGAAGCCTCTTTCTATGACATCTTCTCATCATACCACTTGTATTTCTCACTTCCCTTAAAAAATGAGCACTTCAGAACTCAGCTGTTCTCTACTTTTGGCAAGTCTGAATCCAGAAATCACATAGGTGCATCCTTCTTTTCCCCTCCCAGGTGCATTATTTGAAATGACAGAATAATTTTTTTTCCCTGAAACTTTAGATATATCTATGCATTTCTATATCTATATATTTATATCTTTCCCCTTTCTATTAGATTTTAGATGCTGTTGCTGAATACCATGAGCTACTGCATGTGAACAGGTTGATGTATATTGCCTTTCCTTTGTTTCTCGTCTTCTACTGCAGCTGTAAAGAAGAATGTGGCTTGAAATAAATCTGAGTTGCTCACATTATGATTACTTGGTAGAGTCAATCAGTTTTCCAAAAAAGTTTTGATTGATTTTATACAAGAAAGTAACTCCCTAGATAGAGGACTAAGTGAAGTCAGATTTATTATTGTATTTGTCTGTATCTCTTTATAGAGCTGCCTGAGTCTCAGACACTGAAAAAAACCAAAGCAAACCCAAGCAAAATAATTGAAAACAATGCCAAAAAACAGTCGTGAGAAGCTACCTAATTACCCCTTCAAAGAAAATAAAGGCTAGCAGATGTTTCATTAACGATTCTCAGGCATTAGCAAAGTACCTGGTTCCTCTTGTGCTCTATGAAATGTGTAGAGGCCTTGGTGATGAAAGTCCATGTGGCTTTTGCATTTACACTGCACTTTTTTTTCAGTTTACCTCCCTCAAAGCTTCTTCCTCTCCCACACTCATGAAACAGCTGTGACCCTTAATTGGGAAGATAGGCCAAAACCTCACTATTCTGCTCTGTGCTGGTTTGGAGTTAGTTTTCTTCACAGTAGCTGGTTTGGTGCCATGTTTTTGATTTGTGATGAAGAGTGTAGGTTACACAGTGATGTGTTAGATATTAAACTTCCAGGACAGATGAACCCAACCATCACTTTTTACAACCACCCGAAAGGAGGTTGTAGGAAGGGGAGGTGTGGGCTCTTCTCCCAGGCATCAAGTGACAGAATGAGAGGAGATGGCCTCAAACTGCACCAGGAGAGGTTCAGATTGGACATCAGGAAGAATTTTTTCACTGAAAGGGTGGTCAAACATTGGAACAGGCTGCCAGGGAGGTGGTGGAGTCACTGCCCCTGGAGGTGTTTAAGGAAAGACTGGACGTGGCTCTCAGTGCTTTGGTCTGGTTGACAAGGTGGTGTCTGGTCAAAGTTTGGACTTGATGACCCTGAAGATCTTTTCCAACGTGAATGATTCCATGATTCTGTGAATTGTCCAAAGGAATATTCCATACCATATGGTGTCATGCTCAGCACACAAGGCAGGAGGGAAGAAGGAGGAAGGGAGGGACGTTTGGAGTTATGACGTTTGTCTTCCTCAGTCACTGTTACATGAGATGAAGCTGTGCTGTCCCGGAACTGGCTGAGATGAGCTCAGGTGGCCAGAGCCTGGTGCTCATAACACCAGGGTTGTGGGTTTGATCCCTATATGGGCCATTCACTTAAGAGTTGCACTCGATGATCCTTGTGGGTCCCTTCCAGCTCAGAATATTCTGTGATTCTGTAATTCAAAAATCTGCCTGCTGATGGGAATTGGTGAACAAATTCCTTATTTTGCTCTGCCTGTGCACAGTTTTTGTCTGTTTGTCTGTTAAGCTGTCTTTATCTCAACCCACGAATTTTCTCACTTTCACCCTTCCTATTCTCTCCCCCATCCCACTGGAAGGGAGTGGCTGAGTGTCTCTGTGGTGCTCAGATGCCTACTGGGGTTAGTCCAAGATATTCTTCCCGTTTCCATGTGCTTTTACTCCTCTGCAGCTGAGCAAGCTCAGCTTGGCAAAAGTGGTCTGATGGCTCTGAAGGTGGGAAGTGAAGAAAGGTTGGACAGCTGTAAGAGGAGTGAAGGGCCACAGGAATCCTTGCTGGATGTTGTACTGGAACTTGAGTGTGGCTGTGAATGTGCTACTGGAGGCTATCTTGTAAGAAGCTGGGCTGAAAGTCTTTTTGGGGAGGAAATAAACAAATTGCATGGCCACAAGAAGATAAATGTCTGAAGGACAGAAGGTCTGGAGCAACCAGAGGGTGCAAGTTATTTGTGTGGGAGAGGGTGGAACTGAATGTTCCCAAGTTACTAGAAAAAGAAGGTGGGAGATGTTGATATGAAGCAGAGGTAAAAGAAGGTGGGATGAGTCTGTATGTAACCTGCACAGAAGCCTCTCCTGACATCCAAGCCCACCCTAGATGTTCTCTTGTGGTGTTTCTCCATGTCATATCTGTCAGCCCCTGTTCTAGTTATCCTAGAACGAAGACAACAAAACTGCAGTAGTGGTTCCTCCAGTGTTAGTAGAAAATAGGCAATTCTTCACTTCTACTGCTAATCATGTTCTCATACGAGTCCCATGAGTGTGGGGAGAAAAAAGTGACACTGACCCTACCATTGTAATCTCTCAGCAAAGTTCTTAATGAGTGTTCCTTGCAAAGAAAGACAGAAAGAAATGAAAACCACTATGTTTTCTTCCTTTGTTTCCCTCTGCAATTTTTCCAAGAAGCATTGCTGTACACATTATCAGCACTATAAATCTAATACTCCTTAGAAACACTTGTTTAAGAGATAAGAGCCAGGGACAAAAATATATAAAAACTTGATGCTGGTTCTGCAACCACTGCTTTACAACAGATCATAGGAGGGATTTGGTTTTCTGTATTTCTCCTCTCAGGGAATTCATAGCTTTTGCTATGACAGATAAAAATATTTTTAATAATCTTGCAACAAGGAATTTGGTGTGTGATCCTTAAAACTAAGGCAAGACAAAAATCTTCTCTGCTTCAGGAGCATGAGTGATCAAAGAATGCATCTGAAACACCTCCGGTGCTGCCTGGTACAATTCCACTCTTTAGTGGCTCACTCTTTTCATATGAGTGCAGAAAAACAAGCAACATTTAATGCATTCATATCCCGTCCTTTTTTTACACTTCGTTTCCTGTTCTTATTATGAAGCATTGTCAGACAACTGGATCTCTGTACTTCATGGTTCATTAGCCCCCTTGCCAAAGCACTCACAGGATCACCAAGAGCCAAGGCAGACTCACTATTTGCACAAACACACACACACACATGCACAGGCTATTTAGATGGAATTATTATTCATAAATTACTCTTAATTAGACTGTTTGTCAGTCTGAGTGACTGTGCTCCCCTGTTACAAGTAGCACTAAATTACTTCCTGAAATTTATTACCATTGCTTGTTTTTCCATGTGTGTTTCCCCCATAGTTTCAAAAGATCATCCTCTTATTGCTGGAACAGTTGATAAGATTTTGATGTTGCTCAGTTTGGTGTTAACTCCATAATCCTGGCTGCTGCCCCAGTCAGGGCTCCTCACCTTTCCTAAGAGGGAAACAGTATGGGACAAGTTCTTACTGAGAAGACATGGCTCACAGGGAAATAAAACTAGTGGGATCTGCCTTGGCTTGCATTCCCAGAGGTTTCATACATGTGGTTCCACATCTGCACTCCAGGCTGACCCTTGCATTTCCAGCAGTCTCTTTGAAAGGTGGCTCCTATCATAAGGAGGGTGGTTAAGTCAGTTTTAGATCCTGAAGAGGAGAGGGATTAATCTGCCTTTGTCATTTCCCATCTCCTGGCATGTGTGCTCTTGGCTTTCACGTGTGGCTTTTATAGATCTCTTTCAGAAAAATCCTTTCCCTGTGCTGACCCCCTGGGCACTTTCCCAAGTGCAAGGTTTCCACTATAAAACCACCCACCAAAATAGGATTTGCCATTCTGAATCTCACAGTGGCTGAATGAACCTTTGGGAGGCCTTGGCTGGAGACAGAGGGTCAATGCAGGGGGTGGGGGGAGTATTTTGTTTTTCTATGGGCTGCCTTATAGAATTTAATGCCTTTTCTTCACAATGCAGTCTCTGCAAGCAGTCCAGGCTCCTGTGTCTTGAAATGGGTCTTTGGATCTGGCACCTGCAGAGGCAGCTGGATCTTTCCCACTTTTTCACTAGAAAGTGCCTGTCTGTGATGCCTTCACCTGGGCAGTCAGTTTGCCCTCTTCTCCATCTTCCTTAACAGACTGCACCATCAAATGTTTTATTGTTTTTAGCTTGTGACATGGTAAGGAAAGAGGCAAAAATTCTCAGGAAAAAAAAAAAAATACAAGCAGCCAAGAAAAAGAAAAGGCAAAACAAATCCTCCCACCGGGGTAGAGATCTCAGAGCTCATTTATTTCAACTTTCAACTTACACTGAGATTTTCCAATTTGCTGACGTTGAAAAGTACATTGAATCTTGGCTGAAGTACAAGTTCTAAAACACTTATTATTTTTTTTTAAGCAGAATTTATATCCACAGTTGCACGGGAGACAGATAAAAGAGCAGGCAGATGAAGCCTGCCCTATCCAGGGCGGGGAATTTGCAAGCACTGTGATAAATTTCAGAGGAGAGTTGTTTTCTTTGAGTTTCAGTCGTATTGTGGTATTGAAAACCTTCAAAGCTAATTTCCTTGTTGTCAGAACTGTGAGGGAGGAAAGAGACATTGCTGGGCTATTTACTTCATTGCTACCTTTTCCTTCCTTGTGCTTTCAGTGTCTGGAATCTTTCTTGATGATGTCCAGCTTGTCTAACTGTGATATTAAAGTGTTCTGCCAATCTATTGCCTCTCATCAAACAGGGCTTCCAGGTGGAAGGAGAACCACAGACCTACTGTCAAAAGTGTGTGCTTTTCTCTGCTGTGTTTTAAACTTGCTTTTTCTCCACTTGAGAACTACTTCAGCCACTTGCCATGCATCCAGCTCAGCTGAGCCCCAGCAACACAGCAGGAACCAAGCCCTGGGCAAACCAAATTAAGGGTCTGACTCACAGTTGCTCGGAGGAGTGAGCTGAGAGGTTGTGACTGATCCTTGTGGCTTGGTTCAAGAAGTCTTTGTCCACATAAGAAGGACTTGCTGTGCAGTCCTTGCCTCATTGCCATACCCTGGTGCTGGGCTTCATGGGGTCAGTGAAGAGCAGCAGGCTCATTTCCCACCTAAGAAGAAAACTTATACTTATTTGTGTTTGCTTAAGGCTCATATGGATTTTCCCTGACCTTCATCCACTGAAGATCATTAGAGCTCTGCCTCTTCCCTTCCTACTCAACAAGGCACCTCTGGAGTTCATCTCTGTGAGCCCACAGTTTGAAGAGATGAAGTTGAACCTACCCCACAGTCATGTCTTCAAACATCCAAGTTCTAAATATCCTGTAAGACCCACAAAATGTAATTTTCCTCTAATGATATAATTTTCCTTCAATTTGTTTGGCTACTGCCATATTCTTACAATTAATTTTTAAGCTAAATCAGATATATAGTGCTCCTTGAACTTGAAATGCCTTATCCCTATTTCAAGACCATTCTCCTCATGTGTACCAGGTTCACATGCCCATCAGCTGGCACTGGGGCTGCAGGGGGGCTCTGAGGAGAGTTCAGGGCTGCCCCATATCAGATACAGACGGTCCCTGGGGGCTCCAGTGGTTCCACCTCAGCCAGTCTGGGGGTGCTGGGGGGAAAACCGGTTCCAGAAAGGACCAAAGGCAGCTGTGGCAGAGCAGGAGAGAGCAACAGGGAGGAATTTCAGCCCTTAGCCAGGGCTAATCTGACACATGATGACGAATAATGTAATTAAAAGCACCTATTAATTTTCTTTGCTTCTTAGGCAATATCTTTCCTTATGATTGCATGTGCATAACTCCAAGAGAACTGTCTCTTCTGTTGGCAGCAAAACCCCATCTGCTCAGTGCTGTAAGATGGAATGACTGAAGATGGTTGCTGTTTTAAGGTAAAAGCACCGGGAAAAGTGGAAGTTTGCTGGTGAAGCAGCTTGTGTAGAGAGACACTCAGACTCCTTGAGAAATGTTTAGCATATGAATGCTTTTGAAAACATGAGTGACTGACACACCCCTTAGGACCTGACTGGCCTGACTGTCTCTGGAAAGTCTTACAAACCCTCTATGAATCTTCAGAGTGCCCTTTCATGACAATATTCCCAATAGGAGAGCATATTTAGCATTTAGTGACCCTCTAAGGACTGGAACAGGTTAACTGCTGCAGCTATCTCTGTTTTCTGCTAATGCAGTTTCTTTGCCTGACTGATCATGCTTTCAAGATCAAGGGACCACATCCTTATACCGGCCATTTATCTTATTAATTTCCCCCTACAAGCCAGAAAAGGATCTGTGATGGCCAGAATTTCTCCTGAAAAGCCTAGAAAACATTTTGTCAGAATACATGTTTTTCCTTGCTCAAATCTCTACCCCAGCTGGCTGTATGGATTAGAGAAGATGTTTTAAGATGCTGAGGTGTTGCTCCTCTTCAGCAGCAGAAGTTAAGGGCAACTGAGGATCCAAGGGGCAGAGGGGTCTCAGTGATGTCAGTTTGTTCCTTGCCAGCTATGCAGGAGATAACAGCCTGGGAAATGTGATAAGATAAGCCTGAAATTGTGTCTTGATACACTTCTGTTTTGGGCTCAGCAGGAAAGAGGCCACCATGCCTGAAGAAAAGCATCTAGGACCACTTCAGAGTCCCTAACACATCCTGCCTGTCCTGTAGCTCCTGGGGCATACCTGAATGTCAGTGGCATCTTAAAAGTTGCTACACACTTTTTGGGAAACTGAATTGAGCCCAAAAAATCAAAATGTAAAAAAGAAGCATGTATCTTCCACTCAGGCTTTCCCCTGAACTCATGCTTCCACTTCCAAATTTTAGTGTTAAAAAAACAGTCTAAGCTTTTGCCAGTGTTGAGATTAACAGAGGAGGTTAGTATTGTTCAATACACAGATTCATAGCAATCTCAATAATGGAAATATCTTCATGGCATTGCCATGAATGTGATTTGAGAGGAGCCTGAGTTGCATATTTCATGGAAAGAAGATTGTATCAATAGATGACAAAGGTCTAGTGCTTAGCAATATGCTGTAGTCCCCCAAAGGAGTGATTGGACAATCTATTTAAAGCCAAGATTAACAGAGGATTGGAGCAAATACTGTGGAAAGGCTCATGCATTGACAGTGGAGTGAGTGTGCTGTGCTGTCTGTCTGGAGGTTTGCTGGTCTCATACTGATGGTTCTTTCCTTGGTTGTGTTCTGGACAAACATGGTCAAGAGCAACTGGAGACATGTAAACCCTAAAGAAAATGTGAGGAAATGAAATCCACAGTGTTATTTTCACTGGGGGCCAGTAGCAGGAAAATACTTTAGTGAAGCAGATTACAAGGTAGAAGAGCAGGAAGTCCAGGAAATTTCCTTAGGAGTGAGAGAAAGGCCCAGGTAAAAAGGGAATAGTATAGAATAGGAATGAATATGGAAAACAGGTTAGGTCAGAGAGAAAAAGACTAAGTGGCAGGATTAGTGGACATGGAGCTAAGTTTTATGTTGGAACACCTAAGATCCATCACCAGTTCAGCCATAATTTACTCTCAAGTAAATGAATTGCTTTTTCTGGGCATCTAATTCCTTTTCTGCCCTTTATTTAACAGCCTTCAGGTGTGAGATTCACTACAGCAAGGCCCCTCTCATGTAGCTGTCTGAGGACTGGCCCTGCAGAGTCCTGATCAGTGACATAAATTGCAAGGGCAGAGTAGAGCTGAAGGGAAGCCTGTTTTTTGGAGTGAGCTGGGATCCAAAGCAATCAGGAGGAGGGTGGGAGTGAACAAGAACAGCTTGTTTTAAGGAGTCCCTACCTTGTTTAGTGCACCAGACTTCATGGAGCAGGAGTTGTCTGGGGCTGGCAAATGCATCTGTGACCCTTGGCAATAACCCAGAGGGGTTCAGTTCTGCAGAGTGGCTTCAGAAGGTGAGGAAGAAGACAGCCTACTTTTCACTTTCCTAGTGTTACTTCAACATAATTACTATCCAAGAATCTGCAGTAAAGACATCAGAAAGTCAGTGGGTAAGGAGCAGTACCTCTGCCAGAAGGAGTGGTGGAACTTACCTGTGGAGCAGTCTGACTACATATGATCACAGACTTCTCTCCCATCTCTGCTTGTTTCCTTTTCTGAGTCCTTCATGCTGGAACTTGCTGCCCACCTGTATTCCAGGCATGCTCTGCCTGCCTGGATCATATGGTTTTAGAAACCTCCCAATGGGAAATAATAATAATAATCAAATGAAAGAGGTTATTGAAAACATTACAGACCATAATTTTAATAAATGTTGGCTCCTGTCACTATGTTCTCTAGTATTTATAGTTTTATATACTGCCAACAGATCCAAGTGTTTTGTCTTTTTGACAAACATTTCATGCAGTCATAAATTAACTCATTTCTCAGCAAAATCTGACATCAGCAGTTAAGCTGTCAGTATATAGAAGCACTAGGGCTGGCAAATCTTCATCTCATAAAGAAAACAAAGAGCTTAAATGCATCCCAGACAGTGAGCTAAGTGTGCCTGAGCTGAGTCTGCTGTCAGGGGCCACATTGGTCATGGAGATGACAGGTGGTGATTCTGCAGCTCAGCCATCAGCTGAAATGGCTCTGGAAATGTTTGCCTTATCAATAACCCTGCACAGGTATGCAGGAGCAGCTCCTGGGCTTTCAGTGGAGCCAGGGATCTTAAAGCCTCTTAATTGTTTTTTTTCTGACTTGTGTTGAGCTCCACGTGTTAATGGTGTAGATCTTAAGAGAAGTTCTGCACCTGATGGGTGCTTTTTTTCAGATACAGTGCTGATAAAAAAAAAAATATAGACCAATAAAAAATTAATTTATCCCCCTGATGCTGGGATTTACCCCCTTTCTAACTGAGTAGGACACTTTGGGCGGATAGACCTGCTGCCATGTTTCTTGAAGGAACTACAGAGGAGGAGTCAGATCTGCCCTGAGCTCTGTACAAGCTCAGGAAGAGCTCTGTTTCTAGCTATAATCTATATGTATCTTTCATTCTGAGCAGAAATTCATGCTTAGAAAACCCTGCAGTTTAGCCTCATCAGCTTTTCCATTTCCCAGACTTCCTTGGCGGGGACACCCTTCCTATGGAAACTCATCCAAGCATACTGCTGTTAAGGCACTCCTCAAAAAAGGGGGAACATTTCACCCTTCTGGAAAACACATATCTTATCTGCATAAAGAGGGTAAATGAAATTATATCAATGAGTGACTCCTTGGAGGAGCTGGGGTGGAAGGCAAGAGCGAGGAAAAGTACCCAGGCCACCCAGGCAGTTGTAGTTGACATGGAGATACAGAGGCTGCTGAAAGAGCACTCAGCAAGCTCGAGACATTCGTGTGCCTGCAGACCAACCTAAGTTCTTCCAGAAGCCTTGATATTAACAGGGATCACCCAAACTCAGACTTGAAAGTCTGGGATTAAATGTGGGCAGGAATTTATTCTCTACTCCTGGCAGGCAGCTCTTACAGAAAATGTCTGCTGTTTATACAAGGGAGTGATGTCCAGGGAGAGTCCAGCTGACACTGGCTGGACACCGAACTGGCCACACGTGGGTCAGATCCAGGTTCTGTGAGCATGAAAATGGGTTTTTTGGGAGACTGATTTTCCTGCTGTAGCACTGCACCAGCACAGCTGCACGTTGTCACCTGGCAATGGATTTGTACCAAGGTAACAATGCGCAGGACAGAGCAGATTTTGTTTACTGCTATCTGATGAAAGGAATAGATTTTTATTTGGAATGGGGAATGTGAAGGGATCGTGACAAAACTGCTCATAATTCACTTAGTGCCCACTGCGTAAACTTCAGTACTTAGCACCATCTGAGACTTTTTGGCACATCCTTCCTGGTCTCTATCGGGTTGTAAGTCTTCTGCAGGACCCACGTCATCTCTGGATGTCCAAGATGTGGTAGGGAATTTCACAATGTTTGCAGAACTGAACAAAACCTGAAGTTCTATGGAAACACCAAAAAACTTTGCTGTGCTTTGGAGCTGAGTTTCAAATGGCTAAAGGATTTGTGACCCAGGAAAATTCTCCAGTGAGGAAAAGGTTTCCATAACCCACTCTTGACTGCAGATTTCAGCTTGCATGGGGAACAAGAAAATGCTGGCTTCCTGTTTTGAGAGCCAGTATGGAGCAACTCCCTTGTGCATCTCAGGAACCAATCAACAACAACCAAAATCTTTTGTGATTTCCAACCTGTTTGTTTGGAGACTGGTGTGACAGAGATAGACATTTAATTAAAAATAGCCAGCATTCAGTCTATACAGAGTTAAGTATTAAATTGAAAAGAAATAAGTGCTTATCCTTTAACAAGTGGCAGCCTTCAGATTCTCTAGTGACAATAAAAACAGTATCAGGCCGATGCCTGGCATTTTTTTTCCATGTTCCTGCTTCAGCTAATGTCTCATTCATCATATCTTTTCAACATTTTGGCTTTCCTCCCAGCCAGGATATGTTTGATTTGTTTTTTGGTGGTGTTTTTTT
>VWZT01015559.1:29924-75279 GCA_013397055.1 Pachycephala philippinensis | reverse complement strand
TTTTTTTTTTTTTATTTTTTTTTTTTTTTCTTTTTTTTTTTTTTTTTTTTTTTTGTTTTTGTTTTTTGTTTTTTGTTTTTTGTTTTTTTTTTTGTTTTTTTCCCCTGAAAGGAATAGAATATAATAGGAACCACTTTAGGAACCACTTTTGTTTACTTGCAGGGAAATATACATGGAGATAAATAGCACCTGAATCAATAAAAGGTGAAACCACAGGTCTTGCTGTTTAAAGCTTTCAACATCACTTATTTATCCATTCTTCCAAAGTGAAAAAATTGTGATTCTTTAATCATTTCACAATGGTTATAGACATATGTTCAGATAAGGCCTCTGTTTGTTTATCAGTGTCTCTGGTGTGATGTGTCCCTCTTGTCTTCACTTACTTAATACAAAGCCTTTCAAGATCTTTTCTCTCAGCTACTTTGTCGAGGAGTGCATGGACTACTTAATACAGCATAATTCTCAAAGTGCCATTGACATCTTGCTTATACGATTACCCGTGAAGAACTTTGATTTTTTTTTTTTGCTTAGGGAACCAAAGGGAAGCCAGATGGAAAGCAGGGTGCAAGGGCAGGTAATAATTTCCTGTAGCAGAGCTAGGCTAAGCACAGATTTGGCAGGTCTTTGCAGCTTTGGCTCCAGAAATTCTGGATCTTTTTTGACTTCAGACCCTGCTGAGAAATCTTCTTATCACCTGACTTGCACTCTGGGCTTCTGCTGTTGACCACTGAAGAGGAAATAAAAAGGAGCATGAGAAAGATGTTACCAAGAACAATGTTTTCGCTCTAAAGGAGTATAAAAAGATTGGTCTGGCTTGTGCCCTGTCTGCTCCTTAATAATTTCTGTTTTCTGGTAAAGTGAACTACAGCTCATTCTAACAATGCTGTATATTCAAACCTCCCACTGGAGACTCCAGACATTGCCCAGGAATTAACCCAGTATCTTAAAGGGTTAAAACAAATGTAAAAATCTTAGCAGAAACCAAGAAAAAAACCTGGTATATTCATTTCCATTTCTCCTCCACAATATATAAAGTGTGGGAGTATTTAGAAACAAAAGTGACTTTTACTCTTACAAACTGCTTTGTTTTTACCACAGCTTGGTGGTGGGTAGAGTTTTGTGCTATTTCATAGTGTAGAAAAATAGAACTGAAGGAAACTAAGAGACTTGCCATGATATCGCACAGTGGGGAAAAATAAGACCATCCTCCAAACCTTTATCATTATGGAACCCATGGAAATTCAAAGATCTTCTTTAAGAATGAGTCTGAAAAAACCCAGCACAGCTGGAAGTGACCATGGGGTGAGGCCAGATCCATCTGTGCTGTAAATTCATCAACTCAGATGATCAACAAAAGCTACACCACATCCAGGAGTACAAATGCTTTCTGTGGTAGTGCTTTTCCTTTTCCACCCAGTAAATCTATGTCTGGTTGCTTAATGAGTTCCCTACATTCTGATGTATCTGAGAGAAGTGTTGGTCACACAGTTCCTTGGTGCTCCATTAACTGTAAACATGGGAGGCCTTGACTGCATTATCCCAGTGTCCTGTTTGTCTTGGAAATCCTTGCAAATCCATCATAATCCCAGTCATCTCAAGCAATTATTCTGTGTGTTTAAATGCTTCCCTGGAAAGGGATTGTTTCCACAACTGGGCTCAAGTGGCTTAGCTAAGCACAGACTGTACTGCAAGTTCACCACTTCAACAAGTGGTAACCACTTGGAGTTGTCCAGATTGCTGTATTTACACACAAATCAATTGCAGAAGGAGAGTTGAAAAATCCATTGGAAGTGTTTGGCTGATTAAAGAACTGGTCACACCAAAGTGAGCATGCAAACACTGGACTGGATTAGTTGGTTCAACAAGTTCAATTCCCTACAATTATTAACAAGTGTATAATAAATGTGTAGTACAGAAAAGTCTATAAAATTTATTCCACATGCCTTCACAGGCCAATAAAGCACTTATAACAGTCTGTGATAAGACTTATAACACAAAATCAGTTGGCAGTGCTATAGTGGGGCATGCAAAGAAGACCAAAGGCTTTGCCATGACATCCTCCAGTACTCACAGGAGGCAGGCAGCACAAAATTCTATGGACAAAAGCAAAAATCCCATTCCAGCACTCTGCACCACTCTGATCCATGGGGCATCCTGAACACAAGCCAGCGTGTGCCCAGCTGGGCAAGCAGGCCAGTGGCCTCCTGGCATTCTGTGTCAGAATAGTGTGGCCAGCAGGATCAGGGCAGTGACTGTCCCTCTGTGCTGGGCACTGGGAAGGCCACAGCTCCAACCCTGTGTCCAGTTTTGGGCCCCTCAATTCAGGAAGGACATTGAGGTGCTGGAGCAGGTCCAGAGAAAGACAACAGAGCTGGGGAAGGGTCTGGAGCACAAGTCTGATGAGGAGCAGCTGAGGGAGCTGGAGGGGCTCAGCCTGGAGAAAGGAGGCTCAGGGGGGACCTTCTCTCTCTCTACAACTCCCTGACAGGAGCCAGGCTGGGGTTGGTCTCTCCTCCCAGGCAACCAGCGACAGAGCGAGAGGAAATGGCCTCAAGATGTGCCTGGGGAGTTTCAGGCTGGACATCAGGAGGAATTTCTTCACAGAAAGGGTTGTCAAACATTGGAATGGGCTGCCCAGGGAGGTGGTGGGGCTTCCATCACTGGATGTGGCACTCAGGGCCATGGTCTAGTGACATGGTGGTGTTCAGTCAAGGTTTGGACTTGTTGATCTTAGAGATTGTTTCCAGTCTAATTGATTCTGTGATTCTGTGATTCTGAGATCACTTATCTCATCATCACATATATGTCTGTCTGTAGCAAACTGGAGTGATTCAGAGAGAGGCAAAATCTTCCTCTAAAGCATCCTGAGGGACAAATTATACCTAAGAAGGAATGAGTTCTTTCACCACCCTTCCAGGCAGCTGGCAGAAACCCAGAAGAATGATAATGATATTATTTTTAATGATTTATTCTTCATTCTCAAACCAATGACATCACCTGAAAGCATCAGGTATTTCAGAGGAAGTCGAAAGGAATGAAGTTGGCATCTAGACAGAAATGAGAGGATAAGAGGAGTGGGGAAAGCTACGTTTGACATGCAGGTCCACATCATCTCCAGTCCTCCTCTAATATGAAAATGCTATGGTCAGATGATCCATGAAATAGGGAGGAAATAAAAGAAAGAAAAAGACAACATACTGTCTGTTTTATGAGGAGATAAAATTGCTCCATGCTTCTGCAGTGGTAAGAGTATGGCATGGACATTTGAAATGTTTATATATATGTATGTATGTTTGCAATTGCAAATATGCACCAAAGACATTTAATCAGAGCAGAGGCAGTCTCAGAAAGTTCCCATTAGTGAAGTGTCTTCTGATTGCAGAGGCTTATAATGAAGTTAATGAGAATAACACTTTAATCATAGATAGCTGCTGCTGTGGAGAGTATAATAGCCACATTATTTAGGCTGGATTTTTCCTCTGACAAACACAAATTTAGATCATAATGGTCGGAGGTTTGGTTCCCAATTCTCAGCTGAGTCAATTAAAAGTAGAGAGAGTGGGAGAGTTCTTGCTGAGAGATGAATGGACACAAACTCCTTTGAAAGACAAATCTTTTTTGTTCAGGTCTCTACATATTGATTTAGGAACTTAACATTGGCTACTGAATTTAAACTAGGAGCCAAAAGATACTGTTCTGCTTTCTGAACACAGTTAATGAATTAATCTTCCCAGTATGCCCTCAAGGTAAGTAACAATCATTATATGAAGTTTAGAAATGCAGATAGCTAAGGCCAAGTAATCTCTGAAGTATCCATCAATGTGCCTACTTCAGGATACCTGCCTTTTGGGTTTCCAGAGGCTTGTTCACCATTCTTTTGACAGAAGGTGCACAAATTAAGCCAGAGAAGAAGATCTGGAAAAATACCATAAGCATTTCCAATCTGGGTGTCAGGGGATAAAAAACTGGACATCTGTGCCTCCTGCCCTGCCACCTTGCATGGTGAATAAAAGAAACATTCTGAGCTGTTTGGAAGACCAAAATGTGTTGAGAGGAAGGTCCTTTATCAGTCAGAAGACAAGCCAATGTGGAAGAACTGGTGTACCCCAGATGTGGTTGGTGTTGGTCCTACTCACGTTTACGAATCCAACCCAAAGCTGAAACATCTTCCACCAGAAATCTTCTTCAAAAAGAAATGCAATGAAGATGTTGAGCTGGTAGAAAAAGGTCACCTTGCAACTGGAAACTTATTGTCTGAAAACTAGAAATATATATTCTGACCTATGTATGGTATTCAGATTTCTAGGAGTATGGCAGCAATGGAAATTGAAACTGTAAGAGGAAAATTTGAGGAGAAACTGAAAAAAAGTTGGAAGCCCCATGTTTACTGTCTTCCTCTTGGACAAGTCAGCAGCTGCTGTCAACACAGCCCAGAACTAACTTGAATGATGTCCATGGAATTGGGTTAAAACTCTAACAAAAAGGAAGGAAACACTGGAAGGAAACATTTTCTTGCTATTCACAAGGCAGATGGAAAACATGAAAGTGCTCATTCCTTAACTTGTTTCAATAGCAGCAGCTGGTGGTTTTCCCTTGCCTGAGTGATGAGGATACTCTGCTGGAGTTATTTTTCCAGGGCCCCTAATTCCCTGCTAAGGTTAACAGCATTCCTTTGGTACCACAGACCATCCTAAGGACAGAAAATTTCATCCCTGTCAGATTCCATTACTTACATTTTCGAAATTATCTTTTAATAGTGCACATTACAGCTGCCTGCCTTCTCCACACAATACTGCAACAAAAAAACACTGACAAGATTTCAAAATCTTCTTCCAGAAATATGGCACTACTTGGACGAGAGAGGTGATCAGTACGAAGGACTCAGTGGTGCCCCACACACGTCTGGTTTTTGGCTTTAATTTTTGAGCTTACATCCAAACGTAAAGACCTTAATCTTGAAATTCAAGGTGAAAGTAAAACGGACACAAATTATTTCATCAGTAACCGCTTTAGGAATGAAGCTCAAGCTTAGCCTAGTTCAAAACAAATTTATTTTCTCTACATTTCAAAAGAAACTTTCCTAAGATGATGTACTCAGCGTACTTGGAAAATATTAAGGAGCATTTTAAGGTGTCACTTTCTATCTTCAGCTACAACACACCTCTTTGCTGGTTTTGTGGCTGCTAGACTTACATGCAGAATTTCTAATCAGATTGGAAGTGTCTTGAAAATAAACGTCATTGAACTGGAATGGAAATCATAACCTTACAAAAAGATGTGCAATTAAATGCACAGCCACGACAACCATATTTTTAGCCATTACTGGAAAAACCTCAGCTTTCTTTTTCTGAGCAGAGATCCCTTTTGATTAAGTGTCTCTCTCAGGTCAACACATCTGAGTGAAGCTTAAATTTCCATGATGAAAATATTGCAGTCCAAGTTCAGGTCTGTCTTGTCAGATGACCTCCTTAATGACTGCAGACAAGTAGCAGTGACACATTACAAACCCTGAAAGTTGGCTGAGAATATGCAATGCTGGAGTTCTCATTATTGCTTCTCTGAGAGCAATTTTTATGACACTGATGGCAATGATATACCTTTAGGTCCATGACTGCACTATATTTTTTAATATAATGTTATGAGGAATTTAAAATTATGAGAAGATGAGTTAATTATTAGCTACATATTATTTTAACCTCCCATTTTTGTGCAAGGTGCAGGTCTTACTGAAAAATCTCACCCTGGTGCTGGCCCTGAAGAACAGCACAGAGGAAGCACAACCCAGTCACACAACACAAGTCGTAGAAGAAAATTAAATGTGACCATAGATATCAGTGTTGAAATAGATTTGTTGGTGATGGACCTGAACTGACATTTCCCCAAGCCCACTGGGGTTTGTGAACTTGACTGGTTTGCTTGGGGAACTTCTTTTATGCAATACACTGTATGCTGTGTTTGCACCCAGGTCTGACCCAGGTGTCACTTGGTCAATAAATTTGTTTATTCTCCTAGTCTAGTTCTATGGTTGGACACAACCAAAGGGGTGGTGGGGGGAACTCCCAAAAACCTGTGCTGTGGAGAGTCAGTCAAGTGAGCAGCGCAGCCTTCCCAGAGCAAGCTGAGCTGGCCATCAAGCAGCTGCTTGTTGGGAGGGTCATGTTTTGTGAGCATCCTTGAAAAGGTGGGATGGATCTGGAGGACACAGAAGTGGTGACTGCATACTTCAAAATTGTGTTCTCTTTAGTAGAAAAATGTGATTTAGGAGGAGAAACAGGTATGACTTAATTGGAGGATAGATGTGTACAGCACAAATATCTGTGCCTTGATCACAGTGGCTTTTTTCCCCTCTTTGCTTTTTTCCATGGCCTGGGTGTGTAGCTCTCTCAACTCTTCAGAACTTGGTGGAGGTGCACTGTTACCCTCTGCTCTGCTGACAGGTTTGAGGAGCCAGTGGCATCCATGGAGGTGGAAAGCCTGGACGTGCAGGAGTGATGACTCTATCCCTACCTGACAGAGATGTTATTGAAGGTCGCAGGGGAACAACGAAAACGTAAACCCCTCATGGCTTTCTTTATCCAGGGGAGTGATTAAAAAAACTACTTTTTATCTGTAAACAGGCATTTATATCTGTATCAACACAACCAGAACAAAGCAAATGAAATTAACTTGAAATAAGCCTCATTCAGTGTCCTGAATGCAGAAGCTCTGAAGTCTGTTGTCAATGGCCTTCCAGTTTGACAGCAACTATTGTTCTCATGTAAGTATTTCATTAACTCAAATTTCTACCAAGCTGGTGAGTCACTCCTGGCTTCTCCTTGATGATTTGTACCAGATTAAAAATGCCTCAGTAATAAACACCTGATTTTAATCTCAGGGCTGCAATAATGTATTGTGAACATACATTAGAAATTATTGCACAATGTATTTACAACCCCAAGCAACTTTACAATAAATTATGGAAGAGCCCTGTCATAAAACATATAAATAATGATTGTGCAGATGGATATGCCATTGATATTTTGTCATTGTTCATTATACTTGATAGCACAATACATGGTCATAAATATTGCTCAAAAGCCTAGCACGGCACGAGACAGGTTGTACAGCAGCCTCATTGATGTAATTCTTTTCCTGCACAGGGATTAGAAAACATTATTTAGAAGCACTTGAGCTTGCAGAAGGTCAGTCCAAGTAGGGAAGTCACTCTTATGTGAGCAGAGCTTTGGGTAGATGCCTGCTGAATGGGAAATTCCTGTGGGACAAAAATTCCGTTGAAAGATGTGATGTGACTTGCTGTTTTTCCCAAGCCAGATCTAATGCAGTGTTCCAATTATGTGGTAATGGTGAATGTATATCACTGAGCAGTACACATTGTGTATGTTGTGTGCAACGGGCAAAGCGAAGGTCAAGGCAGCAAAATCCCTTGGGCTTTCTGCAGGAACAGCTCTTGGCTGTTCTGTGCTGATGAAATTCCAAAGTTTTGTTACAAACAAGCAAGAGGAATGGAAAGTAGTTTCTCCAGCTTCCTAGCATTGAAGCATGCCTGTCCCCAGTACGACTCTCCCTAGGTACTGGCATGTTTTCTTTCTGGTACAGCGTGCTCTGCATTATTAAAAGGCTTCTTGTTTGACTTCATCATTAGGGTTTTATTTTACTTTTTGATTGTAGTGACTAAATATAACAATAAATGATTTAAAGAGGAGACAGAAATAAGTGTTAGAGAAAACAAACAGCCTCCCCCCTGCCAAAATGCTGAGTGGCGTAGCAGCAAATGGTTGAAAGAATCAGATTTAATTAGGGTTCCTTTCAGCACTGAAAATTCCATTTATGCACACTATTAAAATAATCTTCTGCATTAATACTAATTTACATCATCAAAATAGCACTTCATCTATTATTCATATGGCATTGTAATGTCTCCCGACTGAGAGGCTGAAGCGTGGTAAGACTCTTCTGCTAAATACTGAGCAGATATTGAGATATCAGTAATGGCTTCAGTTTTTTTTCTATCACATTAGATATCCCACAGTTTCCTTTCTTCTCTTGCATATGTGCAATGACCTCTGAAAAGACCATAAAAATTATTATGCTCTTTTTATGCCCCTTATGGCCAAGGGTCTCCCTGTCACAGGCAGCATGTAAAATCAATCTCCTCTTGCCTGCTGTCCAAGGGCAGCCTCATTCAGGGAGGTGCAAGAACTGCTTAATCAAGAGAATAGCTCTTGAAGGAGAACAAACAAAAATCTCCTTTTTCTCAAGTTTGAAGGGTGATGGGAAGAAGAGTGCAACACAGCTGGAATTTCATGCATTCTTGTCTTGGAGAGGGCAAACTCTTGCTTTCTGTACAAAAACAAGTGTTGGATGCTATTCTTCAGCTTTTGTTCTCTGTGCCATGTTCTCCATGTCTCTGTATGTGTAGGATGTTGGTGCAGCTCCCTGTTCCAAGTGGGCATCATGATCCCAGTACCTGCCTCTGGCTTTATGAGTACCAGGTCCCAATGGACATTGCGATGGTTTCAGATTTCTGAGCCTGACTCTTATTATGCTAAAAAGACAGACCAAAGCTTTGAGACTGCTCTGGCAATATAGAAGAGTCTTTCATCAGTGTAGTTTTCATCTACTTGAAATCATGACTGTCTGAAATGCTCATTTATCCATTTCTAGAAGTGAAAATGAGAGCTTCTAAATCCTCAGTTAAGGAGAAAATTCCCAGATAACTTGCCTATTAGGCTGAAAAAAGAGTAGATAGAGATATCTGAGCATTAAGAATTGAGCCAATTGAGCATAGGCTTATACATTCTGCTCCTGTGGAGGGAAGGGCAGATGACCTAGCAGGACTTTTCATGTTTGCTGGTGGAGTGAGTCACTCTGCTCCTACTCATTAATATGAAGAAAGAAATAATTGTCTTCAAAGACTGCTGTTAATTACTGAATAGCAAGCTGGAGGGAGGAAGGGAGGTAGGTGGGATGTAATTTTATTTTTGATAAAGAGAAGGGGACTAAACAGAAGTTTTGTGTGTCAGTTGAAGATGGAAAAAAGACCTCACATGGAATGTTGTGGTTTTGGGACTCCAGTGGCCTTTGAGCTGCTTGTTGGTTTAGAGTCTGCAGCAAAGCACAGTATGACTCCGCAATGTTTAAAGAACAGTAACCGTGAAGGCTTGGAAATCAATAACTAAGACAAAGTAATTCCAGCCTCAATAACCTTAAATATCAGAAATGTTATAAAAGGGATTATTATTTTCCCATGAGTTGAAAGGTTTTGCTTTATTACCCTTGTAGTTTTATTAATCTCTATAAAGCTTTTTTTTGCACCTAGGCTGGTGGTATTTAATAATTCCTGTTTGTCATATTCTTGGCTTTTTAGAATACGTTAAGCACTGTAGAGGAGATGTACAGCAAGGTTTGACTGAGCTTGACTGGTCATCATGAAACTGCTTGTGGGAAGGATGCTTTGATATAGATTTAAATGTTGAGGCACTGTAAACCTCTGGAAACAGACTGAGTTTTCAATACACTTAGAAAACCATTAACTAACGTGTTATCTATAGATTTACATCACTGATTTCATGCTGCTACATGTGATCATAATAACAGAATAAAAGACCTCTGACAGAGTCAAAATTAGGCTTTATAGTGGATTTATTTGATTTAAATGAATACATGACGGAAAAAAGATATGTTAATGTGCTCTGCATTATTTCTCACAGTGTGAGTTCCATGAACTTCCCGAGATCTTTGTTAAGTTACTGATGCTTGGCAGTAGAACAACAATGTGCACTTGCAGCCCAGAAAGCCAGCTGAATCCTGGGCTGCAGCAAAAGAAGGGTGACCAGCAGGCTGTGGGAAGTGATTCTCCCCCAATACTCTGTCCTGGTGAGACTCCACCTGGGTCCTCAGCACGGGAATGACATTGACCTACTGGAGCGAGTCCAGAGGAGACCATGAAGATGATCAGAGGGCTGAAGAACTTCTTCAAAGACAGGCTGAGAGAGCTGGGGTTATTCAGTCTGGAGAAAATAAAGCTCCAAGGAGACCTTTATGCAGCTTTCCAGCACTTAAAGGGGGCTTACAAGATTTCTAGAGAGACTTTTGGCAAGGGGTTGTAGTGACAGGACAAGAGGGAATAGCTTTTAACTGAAAGAGGATAGATTTAGATTGGATATAAGGAAGAAATTCTTCCCTGTGAGGGTGGTGAGGCACAGGCACAGGCTGCCCAAAGAAGTGGATGCCCCATCCCTGGAAGAGTTCAAGGCCAGGCTGGATGGGGCTTAAAGCAACCTGGTCCAGTGGAAGGTGCCCCTGCCCATGGTAGAGGCCTTGGAATGAGATGATCTTTGATGTCCCTTCCAACCCAAACAATGCTATGATTCTATGAATTAAATCAGGGTTCTCACAGTAAGATATCCTGCATTGGTTGATTAATTTGTCTTTATAGACAAGACCTTACCATTCCAATAATAAAGATAAGCAGTAGAAGCTGTGTGAAATGAGTTTGGATAAACAGCTGGGTATTTGTAGCAGGAGATATACATTTATATTTGTTTTCAACATCTCAGTGGATATTTGTAGAAACCAGAAGTGGCTACTTGGGAAAGAGATTCAAATTATATGGTAAAGATGAGTTAAGCAACTGGGTTTCACAATGTTTGGTTGGCTCGGAGCTGCAATGACTGGACAGCAGGGAGCTGTTTGGGAAAAGCAGAGCTGCCTTTAGCAAATGTTGGTGTCTGTAACAGAGAAAGCTCCAACAGATGGTTAAGCTTTCCCTAGACCATTTTCAGAACTTCCAAGAGGAAGCTGAAGGACCATGACTTCACATTATACTCAAGATTTGCTGTGAAACTAAGGATTCTATTTTCCAGCCTTTCAAAAAAAATCCGGCATCAGGTTACAAATGTAAAATAAGCCTGAACAGTGATAGATCTCCCTATATAAACATACTGGAAACAGTAACTATGACAGAATTCATAAATCACTGTCTCATCATGGACACCCAAGCCATCCACTCAAGTATTAAATAGGAAAAGGCTAAATTCTAGTCCTCAAACCCTAGTTACAACTCTTGAATGTCTTGCTGTTTTCCTAGTGTAGCAGCTTGTAAAGCCAGAAGAAACTATAGTAATTATCCAGTGTAAAATGCATAAACCAAGCCATAGGACATGCTTTAACTGATTCCTTTTTCAAGGCCATTAACTCTCCTTGAGTTGTGATAGAGCTTTCAGAAAAACATTCAATATTTATTTAAAATTTTCCAGGGATAGAAAATCCATCACAGCTGTTGATAAGTTGTTCTGATGGGTAAGTACCTTGCTTGTTGACAGTTCATGACTTATTTCTTGTCTGATCTTTCTAGTCTAGGTTGGATCTTTCTGTTCAATTACCTGGGAGATGGAGGAATCTCTAACTCACTTTTCAGATCTGTATGTGATAACTGGTGGGCAGTGTAAGTTACCCACGTGACCTTTCTAATATTTTGACATTCATCCTGAAATGGATGAGTAGATAGCTGAACTAGAAGGGGAACTCCTACAGCTGTGATACTTTATCAGATTGAGAGGCTTTGTATTTTCTGTTCATGTACCCAAAAATCCTCAAATTTATGTATCCAACAGTCATATTATCATTTCTGACTATGTTACACTCAGAAGTCATGATTTTTTCCAAAGTCACTAATTTTCAAGAGGAAAGGGGCCAATGCATTATTCTTTATTCTTTCATAAATAGCTTGACAGTTGATAAAAGCACACTTTTTGTGTGTCTCAGTAACCTCTCTTTTCAGTATTTTCTGCTTAGAAACCCAACTAAATATACACTCTGTTTGCAATTTCATGTCAAAAACTATCAGTCAACGGCTTGTAAAAAGTTCAACATCTACATATTCGTTTCATATCCTCCTAGTTCTTGTACAAGTTGTTTCTGGTGTAAAGTCAAATACCATAGTGATTTCTACTGTTTTGACATTACTGTCTTTCATCCAAGCCTGCTGTCTCAAGAAAAAAAATACACTAGATTCTTTTAGAAAGATCTATTCTCACACTTAGAAAAAGGTTCTTCACCCAGAGGGTGGTTGGGCACTGGAACAGGTTCCCCAGGGCAGTGGTCACAGCACCAACCGTGGCAGAGCTCAAGGAGAGTTTGGAAAACTCTCTCAGGCACATGGTGTGACTCTTGGGGCTGTCCTGTGCAGGGCCAGGAGCTGGACTCGATGACCATTGTGGGTCCCTTCCAACTCACATTATACTATGATTTTATGATGGAACTCTGATTTACATATCGCCATTTAAATTCCGTATTAATCAATTCACATATTGTTCAGGCTACTTTTTTCCCCCCAGGCTAGCTGTCAGACAAAAATTTAGTGCTGCAATTACTGTTACTCACATTTTTCTTTTAAAATATTGGGTCATAAGAATTTTGCCCTAGTTCATTGTAATGTTCCCTGTATTCTAAAATATTTTTGAAAATAAATAGAACAATGCTTGGCCAAACATCTCTTTTAAGAAGGTTGGGGGCACAAACATGAACCAACAAATTGAAAATGTTTTAATTTAGTAGCTCACATTCCAAAAATCCACCCAAGCCAATAAAGTTTCTACGTATATGAATAACTTTACCATTCATAGCTTTTAAGTATAATAAATTTGGACAGATGAATTAACATATGTATCACTCTTTAATGCCAAGGACGATGGGTCATTATGGCATTAATAGTTTGTAATCATCATGGCTTAATGATCAGGTGTTCTGCTATATTTCTCTTGTATTCCTAATACTTTGTTCATTAGGAATAGGCTGCAGTTTGATGTACCTTCTTACAGCAGTGATGGTAAAAAGGACCTGTGGGTTAATAGGAAATTAATAGACATTTATGTATTTTTTTCGTTGTTAATGTACTTTTTATTTTATTGATCAAGTATAAATCAGAATAAAGTAATAGGGTTTTAAATGGTAGGTGATGAATATCTAGTTTGCAGGATGTACACTTTAATTCCTGAGAGAACAAGGGGAACAGAGATCAGCTGGTCTAGGCACTAGCCCGAGTTTTTAATATTTTTTGTGTTCTAACTGCTAGGAGATGGAGGGTGAGATGCTCCTAAATGTAATATTTCTTTTTTTACTTCAGCAGATCCATTTAATCATTTGTTTTCTCTTTGGTTGCTTAGTATTTTGAAGACAGGCAGTGCCTGGTATAAGCAAAGAGAGAAACATCCTTGATCAAAATAGGAGAAATGTGGAACTGTGTGGGAGCTCCCACATGATTTGACAGGGAATGTGTTTGCTGAAGAGAAAATAAATAGGTACTATTAGACAAGTTCCTCTGACTGATTTAGACCAACTGAGCACTTGCCCTTGATTGTGTCTTTACAAATTAGCCTTTCTTTTCCCTTCTTCGTCTTCTTCTTCGTCTTCTTCGTCTGCTGCTGCTTCTTCTGCTTCTGCTTCTGCTTCTTCTGCTTCTGCTTCTGCTTCTGCTTCTGCTTCTTCTGTTTCTGCTTCTGCTTCCTCTGCTTGTGCTTCTTCTGCTTCTGCTTCCTCTGCTTCTGCTTCTTCTGCTTCTGCTTCTTCTGCTGCTTCTGCTTCTTTTGCTTCTGCTTCTTCTGCTGCTTCTGCTTCTTTTGCNTTCTTCTGCTTCTTCTTCTGCTTCTTCTGCTTCTTCTTCTTCTGCTTCTGCTTCTTCTGCTTCTGCTTCTTCTTCTGCTTCTGCTGCTTCTTCTCCTTCTCCTTCTTCTCTGCCTTCCAGCCTTCCTGCCTTTTTTTTCCCCTTTCTCCTTTCTCTCTTCTCTCACAGAATCACTGATGTTGGAAGGGGCCTTTGACTATCATGTGGTCCAGCTCCATAGCTCAAACAGGGCCCCCAAGATCTAGCTGCCCAGAAAGACAAATGTACAATCAACTTTTTAATATCTCCAAGGATGGAGACTCCACAGCTTGCCTGGGCATCTTGTGCCAGTGTTTGGTCACCCTCACAGTAAAAGCTGTGTATTCTTACGTTCAGAGAGAACCTCCTGTGTTTCAATTTGTGCCCATTGCCCCTGGGTCTGACACTGGGCACCACTGAAAAGAGCTTGGCTAAATCCTTTTTGCACCCTTCCTTCAGGTGTTTATATACATTAATAGGAAGCCTTCTCTTCTCCAGGTTAAAGAGTCACAGCTGCCTTTTCTTCTCCTGTCTCCCTTTGCTCTTCTCTTTTTTTGTGTACAAGTATCCAAAGGACTTAAGCACAACGAATCATCTCATGTTATGGAAGAGGTCAGGTACAGAGACTAGAATTACAGCTGTCATGACTAAATTACAAAATAATATTTACAGAGCCATTAGAGCCTTGTGAACCCAAGATACAATACTGCTATTTCAGGTGAAAAAGGATGCATTTTCCCATCTGTTCTTTCAGTCACAGTAGTTAAACAGATTAATTACTGGCATAATTCCAGCGCATTAGGGATTGATTTGCCTGATTTATTTGTGTGTGTGTGTTATTGAAGGGCTGCAGTGAAGCATATAGTACTTTTAAAATAAAAAGCCCTAACCTATGAGCTCTAGAGAACGTTTCAAATCTGCCTTAATTTACTAGACATTCACTGTCTGAAGCATGTCCTTGATCAGCATTTACCAGTGTTAAAAAATTCACCAGAACATGATCTGTTGCAATGATCAGAAATTCCTGAGGGCTGTCACAAGGCAGAGGGCTGTCAGACAGGTTAAAATGCAGTTATTTTTCTTTCTCACTGTCTTCTAGTATCAGAACTTAGAACTGAGGCATACATAAAAAACAAGCAACATCTCCAGGCTACGCTGAAGACTTTACAAAGACACATTTGAATGATACCTGTTTAAACAAAGGGACTGTCCCAACATTCAGAGGGATTCAGTTGCCCCATGCCCTGGCTAATAACATCTCATTGGGACCCAGCCTACACTCCCAGCTGAGGAGCACACCTCTGACATCTCTTGATCTGATATGGGGTGAAGGATTCATCCCCGTTTCTATTTTTGCACATCTCTTTGCAGATCTCTTTGGAAGACTTTCTATGGCTAACTTGGTTCTTGCAAGCCCTCAAACCCAGGCAGCTATTACAGTAAAATTAGAGGATATATGTACTGATGGAATTCATAATTTACACAGTAACAGTGTAGGAAATGAAGGTGTCCTTCTATGACTGTGCATATATTTACTCACCTTGAAGAGATTCACTCTGTTTCAGCACTTGCTCAGCTCTCCCAGCTGTGATGAAAACCCTCAGCAAGGCTGTAGTGTTCCAAAATGCTTTCATTGATTGAGGTCTTCATCTTCTTTGTCTTTGGAGGAAAACATTTCCTTAGAAACTCATCTTGTGTTTGGGATTCTGCTCAAGTTCAAACCTTGCCCCTCGAGCACTCTCTATCATTCATAAAAATAATGTATAATGGAGATATTATATGTTCACTTGCCTTCTGATGGGTTTTTCCTGCACATGCCTGCCTTCAGAGGTGCTGGTGTATTTTGGGTATAGATATCCAGGTAGACGGATCTTCTGGAAGACTAAACAAAGTTTTCTAATTACTGGTAATTAATACACTTTGTTAAGAAAATGAGGAATGTGCAGTGAGGTTCAAACACACTAATGGTGTCTATAAAACACTGAAAAGTGTCATCCATGGAAACATGGACTGAGGAAAACACGTAATCATGCATAGGAAAACAATGTCTGCAAGTGGTTTTTTTGATTATAACTATACAGAAGCTAAGTATCACTTTGCAGAGGGGCAGACACTCACTGGCCTGAAGCTGTGTCAGGAGAGGTCTAGGTCGAATATTAGAGAAAGGTTCTTCACTCAGAGGGTGGTTGGGCCCTGAACAGGCTCCCCAGGGAATGGCCACAGCACCAAGCCTGACAGAGCTCGAAGGGCATTTGGTCAATGCTCTCAGGCACATGGTGGGATTCCTGGGGTGTCGTGTGCGGTGCCAGGAGTTGGACTGGATGGTTATTGTGGGTCACTTCTAACTCAGATTATACCATGTTGTTCTATGCTATTTTAAACATATTGAAAGAGGTGATATTTGACAGATTTTGTTACCATCAGGTGGGTGAGGCCCTGGCCCAGGTTGCACAGAGAAGTTGTGGATGTCCCATCCCTGCAAGTGGTCACGGCCAGATTGGATGGGGCTCTGAGCATCTTGATCTCATGAAAGATGTCCCTGCCCATGCCAGGGTGGTTGGAATGAGATGATTTTTAAAGGTGCCTTCCAACCCAAACTGTTCTATATTTCCATGAAGTACAGTTTAGGTACATTATATTGCTTTCTTCGAATACAACCGAACAGTTGCTGTCTCTTCTTCCTCAGGCCCGTGCCTGACTACTCTTTATTTTATATTTGCAAGTAATCAGTATTTGATCTTTTTTTTTCCTTCATACAAAATTACTGGGAAATGTTTAATCTTGCCACATTGGCAGAAACAACCAGTCAGTTACAGGAAATCAAAAAACCTGAGCAAAAAGAGGAAGAACTCACCAAACACAGTAGCATCACTGCCAATCTGAGTTTTGGCAGCTCTCTAAACTAAGCAAAACTAGTACAAAACTAAACTGAGCTAAACTCGTACAAAATGATAGACTACCAAAAAACCTTTGACTCACTAAGCAGCACTTCCTCTTTTCAAGCAATTTAGTTCAGCTCTTCCAACACAATGTCATTAGATGTTATACTTTTTTGAGTGAATAGCTATTGGAAAATAATCATGCTCAATTCCTTGTTGCCTTTCTTCTGTGTTCATTTTTATACAAGGATGACTTTTAGGTTCAGGAAAATTAAGAGCTGCTTCAATATCCCCAGTTCATAGAGTAGCTGTTAATGCCACTATGATGCTGAAGTGGAGTTTTATCCACCATCTCTTTATGCACCATCTCTTATTTAATCCTTATGAATATTTCCCTTCTTAGAGAAATGGAATTCACAAGCAGAGAGTTGACTTCAACTTGAACACAAATGAAAACCTGGTTTAGAGCCATATCTTTTCTGGCGCTGAAGAAGAACTGAATTGGTCACTGTGGAATCTTTTTAAAAAAAGGTTCACTTTCATTTTCCTTTTTTCTTTTTTCTTTTTCGTAGAGATGGAGCTAATGCAAAACCATTTGTTTAAAAAATGTTGAATTTTTTTGTACTAAAAAAGAAGAGCTCAGGTCATGGTTGAAACAAGTTAAGAGCTGAATAAAGAGATTCCTTGTGTGATTTCTTGTTTACAGCTAAAATGGCCTCCAAAACACAAAAAATGCAGGCCTATGCCAATTCTGAAAAAGCAATCAGCAGGGAGAAGGGATTTTCTCTGCTCACATACCAACACAAGAAATATAATTCCTTGTGCAAAGAGAGTGTCTCTTCGCCTGGTGTTCCTCTGTCAGGGACTTGCCACCTCTCAGTAGGTTAAATAACGAGGGAACTCAAATGTGGAGAAGCTTTGTTGAAAGCCTGTCAGGTGACAATGTTCATGATGCTCATGTTCTGATGTTTGGATCAGGCTCTGCGACCACAAGAGCATCCAAACTCTGCTAAAGGGTTTGGTCTGACTCAGTGGCTTCAGAGGCCCCAAGGGTGGTCCAGTTTTTCTTCCCACTGATTTTATCCAAAAAAAAAGTTAAAACATTGTCCTCAAACAAAATGTTTGGATATTTAAGCATCACGGTAATCGAGAGTGCCACATTCTTCAATTATTGTAGTTACTCCTGGGGAAACTTTATTAATAGGATTTAACAGTCTGTTGCACAAGGAAGCCAGCAGCATTTAAAAAAAGCCAAAAACTTTGTTCTTCTCCTCTCCTTCCTTTGTTCGAAGCTACCAGATTGTAGTTTAGTCAGTGAATATGCACAGATTTGAAATTACCTTTCAGTTAGCATGTAGTGGAATGGGAAAAATCTAATTTGCTGCCAGTATCAAAAGTGTCAATAGAAAAGAGTCATCAATATGACGTGCACATGAAAAATAATCCATTTCACTGTGTTCCCAGGTGGCTGTGGTGCAGATGCAGTGGTTGCTTGCATCCCCTAATTAAGCCCGAACAGCTTTGCAATTGTATTATCTATTACATGCATTATCTTCAAATCATCTCCTTTCCTGTGTTATATCTGACTGATGCCCTGTGCTGCTGAACAGCTCTGAGGATGATGGTGCAGCACTACCAAAATGAACCATTCATGCAGGCACTGGGATTATATATAGCCCTATAATGGCTCTGTTTAAGCTGGGGAGAAAGAATTCAAGTGGGATGGGATGACACAGGTGGAGCCTTTTGTACAGTTGGGAACAATCTCCCCTTTAGGCTCTCTATCCAGCACCGTTTCTGCTGGTTTTATAACAGTGGATTTCTAAACCTGTCTGACTTCCCTCCCTCCCTCTGTGTTTAGATAACAATATTTAACTTTTTATAGCACTGCAGTGGCAAGGATGAACTGAGACAATCGTTGCTGAAAATGATGAGAAAGTACAATACAACCCTGTTCCACAGAGGATGGCTGTCAGCCCCTGAATCAGCAGTCCAGCACGTTAAACCTTCTTGTCATTCTCTTCAAAGCTCTGCAGAACTTTTTGCTTCCCTACAAGTCCCCTATTGTTGGACTCTGAGTCTTTGTCACCCCCATGGCCACTCTCCCTTTGCCAATGCTTCTGGTTTTGTCAGGTTGTTGATCAAAACTCCCACTGTTGCCCATGAGCCCTACCAAATACAGGCCCTCTATATAAATGGCCTAACTTCCACCCCATCTTAAAAACTCGTTTGTGTTGTATTACTCACAATCAAATGATTTGAATATACTCTGCCCAGGCAAAGTCTTCAAAATTTGATAAAGTAGATGGTGTCTAACTGAGATATTAGGTGCAGCAAGTATTTGTCATTTGGTAGCAAATATACCTCATTAAAATTTGCTAGGCTGAAAAGTCTGATCCTGTTCATATTTAGTCCAAAAACCTGGCATAAAATACTGGTGTCTGCTCTCAAAATAGGCTAAAACTGGCTGTGTGCCCAACTCTCTTTCGCTCTTTTAAACTACATCTATCCTCAAATCATGAGCTCCTGGGCATAAAACACCCCCATCCTCAAACAAGTAAAAATTGGGCATAACTTTAAAGAAACTTTTGGCTTTTATACAAACGATATTCCATAACGCTTTACTGCTTTAAGGGAAGATACCTGGTATTGAAAAAGAAAAAAGTAAAAAGTAGGGAAATTTAGAGTAATGGTGGAAAGTATTTTTAGCTAAGATTTGAGATGAGAGGTCACAGGGGATGCATGGAGGTCTATATGGAATGGGAGTGTAACAAAGGAGTGCTTGAGAACACTTAAAAAATCGTTGGCAAGGGTATGAGCAAAAACCAGATTTAATATTAAAGGACAACACAACAAAGTTTGTTGGCAAGATTCACTCTACTACTTACAGGACAGTTAAGGCACACTAAGGAAAAACAAACAACAACAAAACCAAATAAAATCCAGGCAATCAAGCAGAAACAAACCAAGAACTGTCGGGGTGTGTGTGTGTGTGTGTGTGTGTGTGTGTGTGAGTGTGTGTTTAGATGCCTGTGAGAAAAGGACAGTGAGAACAAGGATAAAAAGGAATGCAGCCTCAAAGCTTAACAGCACTCAAACGTAACAGTACTTTAACTTAGACCTTAACCCTAACAATTCAACAGAGAAACAACACTCAGCTTATACCTAACTTATAACTTAACAATTTAACAAATGAATAACACTTAACAGAACTTAACCTAACTTATGACTTCGAAGTCAAACTTAGCAACGTAACAAAAGAACAACATTTACCAGCACTTAGCTTATAAGTTATGTTGAACTCAACAACTTAGCAAAAGAACAACACTTAGCAGCATTTAAGTAAAGTTAAGTCATAAGTCACAAGCTTACTTACAGGCCTACCTTACTTCAATATCCAAGGTACTTAAATAGAAGAAAGCAGTATTTCTCCCAGATTTGCTATGGCATATGTTCATGTTTGTGCACACAGACATAAAGAGTCAGTGCAAGCATGATACCTGTGAAAAATTCCTCATGGAGGTCAGTGAAATACTTCGGATATTTTGCATCTCCTGATGAGGGTCTGGCCTCGAGAAGTGAGGTATAGGCCCAGGATTCATCGTTTTTCGGAGATCCTCCAAGTATAGCAAACGTGAGGGTTCACTGGCTCTGAGAGACCCCACTCAGAGGGAGGTTGCTGGTCACAGCCCACATTGGTTCCAGGAGAGCTCAAAGGGTCTCAGTTTGAACTGCTGTTTATAGGGTCACAAAAGAGGGGCTTTAGTCATAACAACCTTTCATCCTGGCCACAGTTTGGGTTGGCACTTTCTTTGAAAGCATGAGAACAGAAATGTTATGCTGTTCAGGCAAGAAAAATATTTTCCAAGGCTGTTCATAAGGAAAACAATGGTTGTTAGACAGCAGCAGCTTCTGGTGTTTCTGATATGCTTGGGAAGAGCTGAGCCCAGGTGTGGTTTTTCAAGGCTGAGGCCTAAAAAGCTTTTCTCAGACTGCTCCTGGAAAGGAGAAGCAGGGAATGCACCACAAGCGAGGAGTTAAAGTTGCTGCCATGGATGAACTATCATATACCAGAGGGAACAGTGGTAGTGAGGAGGAAAGGCTCTGAGTGAAAGAACTGCTGAGGCAAGTGGATGGTTGATTTGAAAATCTAAAAAGAAATTATTGAGATGAAAATGCCCAGTTACAGGAAAAGGTGCTATGAGGAAGTTAGGAAAACATTGTCTCAGGTAACATTCTAAGAGAATGACAGTGAGGGTCTTAATGATATGGAGATGTGCAAGGAAATAAAAACCAATCCAAAACAAACAAACAAACAAACAAACCAACCACCCAACCAAACAAACAAACAAAAAAAGAAGATCAGTATGTTTGTAAATTTTGAGGAAAATGCATCAAATCTGATGATATATTTCTAGACTTAAAAGATGGGAAAAAACCCCAGGATTAAAAAATTACGCGCTATGAGTAGACAATGCAAATACCATTGTAATTCTGGATGATATGGAACTAGTCTGTCTATGGGCTTTTTGTGCACATGGTTCAAACCAAGTCAACATAGTTGGCAATTGCCAAAAAACCCGTCTACGTGAGAGTTACAAGGAAAGGTGGGCTGTTCCCAGGTGGGCTGTTCCCAGGTGTCTGATTCCATGTTTTTCTCATAGCAACACTGTGGTGAAGAGTAAAGAAGCCAAATGAGGAGCACTTGAGGTCACTTGGTCTGTTCAGCCTGGAAAAGAGAAGACTGAGGGGAGACCTCATTGTGGGTACAACTTCCTCATGAGGGAAGCAGAGGGGCAGCACTGACCTCTTCTCTCTGGTGACAGCAACAGGACCTGAAGGAATGCTGTGAAGCAGCATCAGTGAGGTTTAGGTTGGTTATTAGGAAGAGATTTTTCACCCCAAGGGTGGGTGGGCACTGGAAAAGGCTCCCCAGGGAAGTGGTCACTGCACCAAGTCTGACAGAGTTCAAGAAGTGTTTGGACAGTGCTCTCAGGCACATGGTGGGATTCTTGGGAATGGTCCTGTGCAGGGTAAGGAGTTGGACTCGATGAATCTTGTGGGTACCTTCTAACACAGGATATAAAAAAACCCCAATAAACCTAAGAAAAACTGCAAATGACCAACAAAATAAAATCCCCACAGATTCGAGACTTCAGTGGGAATTATACTGGAATTGTGTTACCATCTTTTGGTAATTTTTTTCTTGGTTGATCTTCATCTAGTTGTTCCATGATGCCTTTGGGCCGAATCCCAGAGCATGAAAAGTGAAATTGAACATTTTTATGAATTCAACAGATTTTAAGTCATACCTTCCATGTCATGAAAAAGGGATTTGGGATCACCTTCACTGTTGGTTCATGGGAAGAGTCTGAGGGAATGGCAGATTTCTTATTGTGTTCCCAAGGTCAGGCTACAAGACACTTGCTCAAAATGAGCCCACAGCTTCAGTGCCAGTACTTTGGTTTCCATGCTTTTTTGTTTGTTGGTTTATTTTTCTCTCTGGATTAGAAGGACCTGCAGGAAACTTAGGACAAGTCACTAAAAAATGAAATGACTCATCCAATAAGGCGGTAAGAGATTTAATTAGATTCCAAAATGAGTAAATCTGGTTGGTCCATGGCAGTATGGAGCAGGTGCCAAGCATGACAATCATCTTTGTGGGGGTGGAAAGCCCTTTCTGTTGGTACAGAACAAGGAGTTTGGGGGATGGAGGGTGCCAAATATCTGTCGATAACTCTGCAGAGGGAACACATAAGGGGAGGGAGAGACATGCCATCAATAACTACAGCTCACTGTGTCTGCCATGATCCCTGGTGCAGAAACTTGCTGTGAAAGTCTCAGCATGCAGTGTACTGTGGGATCCTTCTCCAGGGCTAGTCATTTATCTTTCTCTGTGGCAACCAGGCAAAAAAGAAATGAAAATTTTTAAACAATGACAAATGGAAAATTTGGGAAACTGGAATGTTTGACAAATATCAGTTCAAAGACATTTAATGAACTATGATTAAATATTTAATGTTTCAATTAGGGCCTGAATGAAACAGAATCCAGGTCCACACAAAAGCTACCAGTGTCTTCAGTTCTGGTCCATACCTTAACTTTTAGGTTTAATCTGTACTGTCTGTTGTGTAGGAAAGCTTCACACTGGGTTCTGGCCTGGACGTTTGCTACCCTTGTTCTGCGCATTGGAGCCAGGGGAAGTGGAAGGAGGATGGTTACGTGGTGCCCTTCAGCCACTGCCTCTTGGTGAAAGGAACAGGTTTCCCATGGTTTGCCCACACCAGGTCCTTCCTGATCCCTGAAGCAAGTAATGTATGAATAAGATACAAACTGCAGGTTGATGTCCTAATAAAAAATAGAGTGATTAAATGCAGGCCAGCACAACGGGCACCCTTAAAATTCTGTAAGCTTACACATTTTTGGTTCACTTAATTCTTGCTTTGGTGAGAGGAGTGAATAGCTGCCCATTTCATACAGCTTAGTTCAATCTATGTTTACAGCAGGGACCTCTTGAGGCTCCTCTGACTCAGAGGCTTTTGCTTTGTTCCTCTCCCTGCCATGGCACTGAGGTGCATTCCATGACTGTTTTATTTCCATTAAAGACTTGATCAGCCTTTCACTTCATGAAACAGCTGCCACCAGTTAAAATGAAATATCTGCACATATCACGCCTTTTAAAATTTAGTCCTGTTCAGTTTGCAATCTCTTCTTTTCTAAAAAGCTGTACTTTCAAAAATTACATATTGGAATGTGTAATATATACATTTATTGTAAAAGGAAATTGATTTAAAGATTTCAGTATAATTTAATGTAATTCCAAACAATATTCTGTATCGTTTTACCTATAAAAGCTTCTTTTTGATGATGGAAAATTTTCTGTAATTCTGTCCTACTCTCTGGCAATAATTCATATCCTGGTTGAAAGGATTTACATACCTATTACTGTAATCTTTTATATTAATAATTTGCACATCAGCTACCCAGTAATATTTTATAGAGATATCTTTCTCATTCTAAAAAATTCCTTCCTGCCTTTTATAACTATTTAGAAACCAAAAAGCATAAAATGTGCCACTTGGAAAGGAACTTGTTGATACCCCTCACTGACTGGGGAGATTGTCATCTGGAAGTTCCCCAAAACTGACAACAACCTTAATTTCTTAACACACCATTAGCCTCAACTACAAAGGCACTGAAATCAGGATGCAGATAATTTTTTCATGGAGACAAAGATTTCAAAAAATAGACTCTGGAATGGTTATTTGTTCACAAATATTTTGAAAACAGTCGGAAGCTGTTTCGGGCATCTATGCTTACAAGGACAAAAGGCCAGGAAGAGGTCACTTGTCCTGCTTTAGTTGCCACTTATGAGATTTTTTTCCCTCATTGTAAATGACTTTGCACTTGCTGAAAAACAGAGTTAAAGAGTTCTAATAGGTGAGCTTCTAATGAGTCACTGTCTCCACATGACCTCAAAAACTGTCAGGCACAGTGCACAATGTGTTTAGATGTTGTTTGGTGTTCATCTTGTTTTCACAGTTGGAAAGGAGAGCTGTGTACACTGTTTAGGGATGTTCCATCCGTGGTGGTTTCAAAGCAATTGTTAGAGGAACCATTTATTTCTCCTTCCTGAAGGGATTTCTGGTTGTGGACCTTGGCATTGGTGTAGTAGAATTATTTTTATTTGGAGACACCAAGTACCTGGGGTGAAGGTGAAGCTTCCTTCAGCTTGAAGTTTTGAGTCCTTTATGGGACCATGTTGGTAAGTACTGCCTAGGAATACTTGGAGAACAGCACAAATGAGCAGTTCCTCCACACTTGGTACATCAGAGTTATTAAGTGTATGAGTCTGTGTCCTAGAAGTTCCTCTTCCAAGTGATTAATCAGACTGGATGAAAAAAAAGAATTTTAACACTTCAAAGGGTTGTTGTCAAAGTAATAGCATCATAGTCTAACCAATTAAAATCACTTGTATTTTAAATAAAGTAACATCCTTCCTATAAACGGCAGCTCATTTTTTCAGTCTCTCATACTCAGTGGAAGAGAAATTCATGCCACTCTTGTAGCAATTCTGTAAAGCAGTAATTCAGATTGGCTTTATCCTTCAGGATAGAATGGGATTTCAAATATACAGGTGTAAAATGCAGTCAGACCCATTATCCAAGGCAGGGGAACAGGACAACACAATACTTTCCAAAGGAGTCCTAACTGAATTTTTCCCCATTCACCTTTGTGTTCTTAGAAAGTGATTCAAGTTATGTAGTAATCAATGAAGGATTCAGAGTAAATTCCAATTATTGATTTTCCTGGTAGTTGAGAACATCTCTTCTTTCTTTTACCATGCTTCTGATCTCACAGGCTGAGTTTTCTTCCCTGCCAGTACCACAGCTGCATGGAGCATAACTGGTATTTCTGATTTAATCATGCACTGTAGTGCACAGGGAGATAAACTTGTGCATTTATACCTTATACCTGAGGAACAGGATCAACTGCAGGTTCACAGATTCCAGGATAAAAACATCCAAGGGAACCATTGTATTCAGGTGGCATGACCATAGTACACACCCATGGGCCTCCCTGAATTTATCTGTCTTAGAAGAAGATAATATAGTTTCCAGGTCACTGTGATTTTGCTGTAAGTGCTGTAGAATCCTCTGCAATTGCTATTCCAATCTTTCTGTATTTAAATTGTGGGTCTCAGCCTAGCTTGGCTGTTCAACTACAGACTTTATAATGTTTGTCTGCATGAACAAAGATCTCATTATCCACGAATATGTTCAATTCCTACCCATCCCTACAGGTGAGAAAGATTAGTACACAGCTGAAAAGAAATATTTGAAATATTAAGCACAATATTTGTTCTAATATTGCAATGAAAGTATTGTGACTCCCCAAAGCAGCTACAACTATGAATTTTAGCAGGTGTTCACAAACGTCTTCATTTCCATTTTTTCAGCCTAGAAAGCACAGTTATGCTTTTTTAATTTGCCTATTTCCCTAGATACTGGGAATTGCAATTAAGTGATTTGTACATACAAGAACTTTTCTGTTGAATACATCCCCTCTTGAGTGAAGAAAGTGTAGGAGAGCCATTGGGATGCTGGAAAATGGGAAAAGTAAAGCAGAAGTCCTATGTCCTGTAGCCTAAGGGTCTGGAAGTGGTTATGTGAGAGGGTAAAAAACCCAGAAAGTTCTTTAAAATGCTCCAAATATAACACTTTCAAGACTGAGGTCACTGTCAGCAAAGTAAGCCATGTCCTGGGCTGCTTCCAAAGCCCCACGGGCAGCAGGTGAGGGAGGTGATTCTGCTCCTCTGCTCCGCTCTGGTGAGACCCCACCTGAAGGGTGGAGTGGGACTTTTGACAAGGACATGGAGTGATAGGACAAAGGGGAATGGCTTTAAACTGAGAGTAGGTTTAGATCCAATATTAGGAAGAGCTTCTTCTCTGTGAGGATGGTGAGGCCCTGGCACAGGTTTTCTGGAGAAGTTCTGGCTGCCTCACTGGAAGTGTCCAAGGCCAGGTTGGATGGGGCTCTGAGCAATCTGGGATAGTGGAAGGTGTCCCTGCCCACAGCAGGGGTCTGGAATGAGAAGATCTTTAAGGTCACTTTCGACTCAAACCATTCTGTGATTCTATGACTCCCCATAGAAATTCTGTTTAAAATTTACAACATTTCATGTTCTAATGAAAGATAAAAAGATAATGTGTGTATCTGGACTCTGCTTCCCTTTGCTTTTGTGGTATCTTGGTTCTAAGCAGTTTTCTTCTACCAATAGAGCACCCAAGAGTTTCCAAAGGACAAGAGATACAAGACAAGTAAAGTGGGTGTAATACTCTCCTTCTACTTTCATGTAAATCAGTCCTTCATTAGGTGAGAAGGATAGAATGGGGAAAACTGACACCCATTTATTGCCATTAGGACTATGGTAAGTGCACGTGACTGTTCTGGAGACCTGGTTGCCACCAGGCTGTGCCCCAATTGCCAGCTTGTGCTTTCTAAACAGAGCAAACATGAAATGAGCCAGAAACTTCAGGAAAGAAAAACCCAGTACTGAGTCTCTGTACTGCCCAGTTGCACATCAAAACTTGTATTTAATCTTGCCAATGAAAATCAAAAATTTAAAGGGGAATAAAGATTTTTATCATCCAGGAAAAAAAGAGAATCTCTGAAGACTCATGCTGCAAAGTGTCTGGCTTTTATCCTGTGCCAGTTAGCAAATAGAGGATGTTATTTTAACTTATATTGAGTTTATAATTTTAAACTGCAATAACAACAGTTTCAAATTAAAAGTTCAGACAGTACTAGCTTTTGCTTTAAGCACTTGATTGTATCTCATAATGCTCAAAAGCATGTAACTCGGAAAACTATCATCTTCAAGCACAGGGGTTTTCTTAGTTTCTACAAGGCCATGAAAGTATCTATTGAAATCCTCCATAAATCATGTGAAGCCTGCCATGAATCTTTCATGCTTGATGTTAGATGTTCATCTTGTCCCTTGTGAGCTTGTGATACACATTCCTTTCTGGTTTTCACTCCAGCAAAAGCTGATCCACTGCATTCAGGATGGTTCTGTGGATCTGGCTTAAAATACTACTGAAACACCATGTCTAGACCTCCTTTAGCTGTACAAATGCTAAATGTATTTTATACCTTATTAAAGGTATTATAAAAGGCAGGAAGAACATTACAGAAGTTCTTTTCTGCCTCTGGAGCCACACATGAGTCTTGGCCTTCACATTTCCAGGTCACTATTAGGATACCACATGGTCATGGTCTTTCTCCAGAAAGCTCTGATACCTCATTTCTGGCATCAGCCAAATGTATTTTTTGAATAAGCATAAGTTCCAAGACATTTCAAAGACATAGGGGAATAAAACAAAACCAGCACTAACTGGAAAAAAACTCCCAGGAAATGCTTATTCCGAACTTCTCACAGTTGAGAAGAATGGTGTGGAAGGGAGTGTGTTTGTTTAGGAATTGTGCATTGAAGGAAAGTCCTCTCAACAGATTTTTAGGGCATTTCTCTGAAAAATATATAGGGTTGCTGCATCTCAGAGATTTCAGCTGTATTGATGTCTAAGCAGTTTGTGGTGGAACAGATTCTGTGTGCCCAGTTCCTCTCTGAGACAGCTCATGAGCCACTCTGCAGGGGGCTGTGGTGTTGCACCAATTAATTTTAGTGCAAATAGGATGAGGATCTACATTCCCTCCATGAGCTTAACGTGATGAACAAGTAAAATAAAAACAAGCAACACTTTTGCAATGGCATTTTTATTTTATTTTTCCAACCACCTGTGGTAAAGCTGGGTGGAACTCTCCTCACTAATTGCCTTTCATTCCAAACCAAACTTACCTCCAGCTGGGAGTGCTGCAGGGGTCAACAAATCTTTAGGCACCTCACTAGAGTGAGTCTGATAGAGCACACACCAGTCTTAGTATTGAGCAGGAAATTGGATAAACAAGGAATACTTGGGATCAGTGAAAAGATCTTTCAAACTATCAAGGTACACAACAGCTGTTACTGAAGTAAGATACATGGATATATTCCCAGGAGGAATTGCTGGGAAGTCTAAGCTAAGCAAGAAAGGGAAGATCTCTGGAGATGCCATGGAACTACTGGGGCTCCTCTGAAATACTTAGGGATGTTGCTACCAGAAAGCAATTCTAAGTACACCAAGCAGGGATGGACAGGGAGAAGTGGGACAGCATCAGTCAGAAGGTTGTTGTGGTTGTTTGACGGATCTGTGAAATACTCAGCAGTGTAATACACAGAAAATCTACTTTTGACATGAAAAAGAGCCTTTTGAATGGATGAATGGCAAACCTGCTTATTTCCAATCTCATTAACATAAACCTGAAATTTAGTAGTTGTTGTCATACCTGTTCCTGTCTTTTCTCCAAGACCCCTTTGAAACCCATGGGCTGTGGGAAGGGTAGAAGGAAAGTGAAGGCATGGTTGCAAAATAAAAACCATGCTTCACAATGTGTCAAGAATCTCATGGCTTTCTTTTCTCCAGTCTTTTGAAAACCAGTCTTTTATAAATGTCTCTCGAAGGAATGTATGAAAGAGATGCATCTTGGAATATCAGCTTGGCTACAGCAATAAATTGCAGCTTCATGCACATTTGCAGTGAATTTCCTACCCACCAAGCAATTAGTTATCTGGTAATGTTTCCCCTTTGTCTCACTTGTACCCTGATATGATACCTTTGTGTTTACTCATTGACTCACAGCTGAGACCTGGAAAACATTATTGAAGAGTAACTGTACAAAGCAGACCATTAAAAAATCCTGACCAGTTCTTGCACATTCATTTATAAGTGTAAAACACTCCTTTCATCCTCCTCTGTGCTTTGTTGTCTAGGAGGTCTCCAAAGATGCCCTCTTTTGAAGACTAAAGAGGTAATTTATTTGTTTCTCTTTGGCTTGATAGAAAATAATTAGTTATGATAGTGTGTATAGAAATTGGGAGCTGAAATTGCAATACAGGCAGGAATAAATGTAGTAGCAGCAGTATTTTCCATGCAGTTTTTCATTCCAAGGGAAGATTGGTTGTATTTCCAGTTGATATGTGAAATATATTACACTCAATTCTTTGTTTTCCAGTTTGTGGCATCTTCTTGTCTGAAAGGTCCATGTGAGAAGCTACAAACAGGTGGGATAAAATGTTTACATCTGGTTTAAAATGTTTTGAATGAGTTCACTATAGGGGAAGCAAAGATGGGCTCCAAAAGCTTTGCTTTCAACTCCTCTTGCCATTGTGGTTTGAAGCCATTTTTTCAAATAGGTCTTATCTCTCCTTGCACCTGCATAAAAGATGGGGTAAAATGAGACCACGTTGTACCAATTTGCATTTTAACCTCCCTCCAGGAGAGGTTACTCGGTGACATGAAGTACCATGTCATTGGCTTCACTGTTCTCAAAAAAACTCGTAATGGATCCAGATTAGAATTTAGGATTACAAATATTGTATTTCAGGAAAAAAAGTAAAGTATGACCTATGCCTAACAAGGCATTTTTGATTTAGAAAATAGAGTTAACAAATAAAGTAGATAGAAAAGGTTGGAGAAGAGTTAAAAAGGGATAATTTTCATGAAGAAAAATAATTTCTTTGTTCTCCTTAGCATTTAATTCTCCTTCTCCCTTGGGTGTGACCTCTTCCATCCTAGTATCAGCAATCCACTGCATTAATATGATGTTTGCTCCCTTTTCTAGATGATTAATGAAAGTGCTCAATCTTCAGTTTGCTAATTAAAGTTGACCTTGATAAGGACAGTCTAGATGGACATTAGGGAATGGAAAGCAAGTAGGAAGAAATCCTGCTTGGTGAGGATTTCTGGGTAGGGAAGGTTTACGTGATGAAAATTGACTACCTGAAGTAAGAGAAAGTGCTGAAGTTCCTGAGAATTTGGTGATGTGTCACAACCCACCAGAAACCAAACAGCTTAGCCTATGTCTAGCAAAGAAGGTGTGGAAAATATCATGGTCCAGTGTTTACCAGACAGGAGTATCTGGAATTCCACACCCTGAATCTGCCAGCAGAAATGATTACAAGTTTTCCAGTAAATCTCAGTTTACCTAAAAGCTTATAATACACAATGCTTGAGAAGAGTAATTAAAAGGGTCTTCATTTAGATGACCATATTCAGTAAAGCAAAATAGGATTTATGAGTAAAGCGGGGTCTTTGCCCAGAAAGTCAGACAATTGTATTGGATTTGTCATTTGACACTTTTTCATCTGAAATTTTCATTACTTAGACACAAAAAGGTACAATTTATAATCAGAGTAAGAGTAAACAGAGTAATGCTGAAATAAAATCACTTATTTGAAGGATGCCCTGAGAAAAAAAAAAAGAATCATATTTATCAGGGAACACACTGGTGAGGAAATATGAGCCCTTTAGCCCACATGTCCAAGGAAAAGAGGAAATGTCCTCAAGCTGTGCCAGGAGAGGTTTAGATATTAGAAAAAACTCCTTTCCCAAAAGGTTTACCCAGCACTGGAAACAGCTGTCCAGGCACCATTCCTGGAGGTATTTAAAAGACGTGTAGGTGTGGCACTCAGGGACATGGTTTAGTGGTGGGATTGGCAGAGCTGGGATAATGGTTTGATTGTATGTTCTTATAGTTTTTTCCAACCTAGAGCATTCTATGGTTCTGTGATCCTATAATTGGTATTTTTAGTCTGCTACCTGTCTCCCACAACTTTGCAAATGTTGCCTGCTGTTCTCAAAAGCAAAAAATATACAAACAAGCTTAATATCTTGCGGCAAGTTATTAGAAGACTTGAACTCCAAAAGTTGATATATCAGCACCAGATAAGAAAGTGAACAGAGTACATCTGGACTGAGTGATAATAATTTTAAAAAAATCTTTTTTTAAAAGATCATTGCCAGATGATTTTGTGGCAATGAAATAGTACAATTAATCTCCAGTAAAACCTCTGCACTGTGCTAACGCAGGTTCTGTAGCCTCAGGTCAGCCTTGGTTTGCCCAGTTGCAGATCCATCTGGCTAGCAAGTTTCCTAGCTTGAATCATAAATCATTAAAAAATTTTTCTGTTATTCCAAGCAGCGATGTTCCAGTTTGTTGGTGCTCTTCTCATGCAGCAGATAAACAGGTCATTGTTTGACTTATGCAGCAATTCTGTGAGAGGCTGGTAAAATGTTCAGAATCACTAATGCCCATTTTGTGTCCACTGGCAATGACCTCTCTGTGAGAGGCTCAGAAAAGCACAACCTGTGCTGAGATTTACCACCAGGAGCAGCTGAAATCTCTGCTGTTGCTAGGTAGATGTTATGGATGAAGACAATGTTATCTGTTAGTTAAGCAAGAAATGTTCAGCATGACCGTATCTCTGATATTTTACCTTTTCTACCAATCCCAATAGGCATTCCAGATGTGTGCTGGAATTTTCTGGAGACATCCTGCATCCTTGCAGCCTCCCTGTTCTGGTAAGCACTTACTGTGGCTTCCACTGTAGTGGTTCCTGTACGCCAATGACATCTCCCTCCTAGAAATTCCCACGTACAAAAGGAGCAATACAAGTGGGGCAAGAGAAACGGGATCAATGGCACTGTCTGTGACAGCACCATGAAAAGCAGTCCTGAATGAATGTGCTGGACATCTGACCAGTGCTCATTACCAGAGAATCTGACTACCACGTCCTAAGGTTGTATTGAAGTTTCATCAAGACAGCTTTGGTCCTGGAGTGGAAGATGAGGAAGGTGAGCACACAAGTTGTCATGAACATCAACCTCCACAATGTTCTTAACTAATTTGCTAGACCTTTGCTTCCAATTGTTGGTGTTAATTGATGATGTTTTTACTGATGATTCAAGGAGCTGTTGTTCAGGGCCAGCTGGCTATGTGGGGGGAAGGAAATGTCAGGGTTGTACATACATCAGAGAGTAAGAAGGGTCTCTTAAAAATGGGTCCAAACAATTAAGGCCCTCTACCTTCACTGGCCTGCCTAAGAAAGAGGGCTGAGTTGTTTAGTATTACTGAGATGTAGAATGCAGCAGAAAAGCTTGAACATGCATCAGTAGTGCGTAGTTTCCTATACAAGGGGAGTGGAGGGACTTTCAGCCATGATATATTTGGAGAAGCCAGTGAGTGACTAATGGATGAGTAACTGCATGCTGGCTTAATTGCAGTGCCTGGATTTGCACATGTTGAGTGTTCGTGGAGACCTTTAATATGCACCTTCAGCTTTCAACCTACTTCTGAGCCTCCCCTTTGACTGTTCAAATCCTCCCTCTACCTCTAGTCCTTTGAAGTACATGTAAATAGCACACAGGAGATACCCTGGACCATGAGAGGGACAAGTTTGGCTAAATCTGTAATATGTCCCTCAATAAAATTCAGAGTAAGTGACTTTGTCAAGCTCCCTTGTCCTGTCTTTGTTCCAAAGACACTTACACCTGCTGTATTTTGCATTGTTTCTCTGGGGCAAGCTGCATCCTTGAGTTACTCCCTGGAGATAAAGAATGAGCAATGCCACAAAGAGAGCTGGGACTGCAGAGGAAATCTGAAAGTAAATGGAAAAAGTTAATGGGTGGCTGCAAAGCTGCAGTACCTACTTCAAGTGTGTGACATCAGCCAGCACTGAAAAACACCAGCTCAGAGTGGCACTGCTGTCAGCTCATGCACTTCAGAAGACCAGTTTTCTCTTGGATCATATTTTTTAACAGTAAATCACAGTGTATAAAGCTGACTCTGCCATTAAATCAAGAGTCAGATAATCCAGATATTCACTTAGAAGGAAACTTCCTTGGTAATTAACATAAATAAAGCCTTTGAGGCTTGTAGGTGTCAGAGCCAAGGCTCGAGGGAGAAAGTGATAAAGGCAGGCAGCTGTGGATGGCAAAACAGGAGGATCATTTAAGGGGCTGGAAACAGACCTGTCATATTTAGTTTTGTTGGCAATTTGGTTATTAAAGGAATTAAAGTTTGAGGATGTTAGAGAATAAATGGCTTGTTTTACAGTGCTGTGAAGGGAGCTGCAGGCTCCAGTATGTCATACTCATCTCTTTTCAGAAATCTGGAGGAAAGGCTGTCCTGTTGGTGACTGCAGTTTCCTCACTAGGCTTCATCTTCAGAAGCAAAAAATTGTCTTATCAATGGCTCAGATTTTTTTGTTCTTCCTCCATCACACTACTTCTGTGTCATAAAAATAACACCTGGGACTAGTTCAAGAACCAGTGAAATTCCCTGTTGAGGAATATGATCAGTGATGTTTTCCTGGGGAAAAAAATGATAGAGCAGGTTATAGGGACTGATTCCGTGGTGGCAGAGGGTAGTGGGACAGTGCAGGTTTAGTGCACCTGAAGCAGTGAGAGGCAATGGGGCAGTTGTCCCTCACTCAGACCTGTTGGTGTCTCCTCTCTACTTGGAAGGTGATGGTGATGTAGACAGACAGGATCTGGGTGACGTACCTGTACTCTAGTTTGGGAACACCAGTTTGGATGACACCAACTTGCAAGAGCAGCTCTGATCAGGATGTTTTTAAACATCTCCTGCAGCTGCAGATTTGAAGCAGCTGTTTCAGTCGCCCTGAGGACTTTTTCTCCTATATAATCCTCCCAGTGTGAATACCTGAGATGATTGTTCTTTTTTGGGGTGCTTGGAGACACCGTGGATAGAGAAAGGTGTTACTGTGACCTTCAAAAAACATGTGAGAAACCCAGTCAAAATTGAGTTTGCACAAAATTCTTGTGCTTTTAAATATTGCCTGAAGATTTGTGAGCCCTAGATGGGAGACAAGAAGATATTTCCCCACTACTTGAAATTGTAAAGCACCACCCAAGGGTGCTGGATACAGTCAAGAAACAAACCAGGCAGAGGAGTTAATGCAGCTGAATGTGACCAGCCTTAGTAGCTTGAAAGAAAACCCTTGAAGAAGGGCTTCAGCTCACAGGTGTCTGACAGTTTCCAGGCTCTGTCTCATCTGGCTTTGGAATCAATCCAATTCAAGGGCAAAGCTGGCACACTGTGCTTGGGAAGGCACCCAGAAGCAAACAGGCTGGTGCCAGCACCATCACCAAGGCACGGCAGGGAGGTACCAGGCTAAACTGAGGCACAAGTGTAAGAGTGAGGATCAGACAAGAGTTTGCCTGGCTTCTCTTTTACTTTTTTTCCCTTTCACTCCTTTGTTTTCAAAGAAATCCCAGGAATCATTTAAAAAAAAAAAAAAAACAAAAAAAAAAAAAAAAAAAAAAAAAAAAAAAAACTCTTGACCTAAAATCCTAGAGAGGATTGATTTTTTTTTTTTTTCATGCTTTGAGAGAGATTGCTGGTGCTGGCAAGTGACTCATTAAACAATAGACTTCTCTCTGAAGCATTGCTGTGCCTGTGAGAGGAGTAAAGGAGGGTTTTCCTAGAAAAAAGTAATTTGATTTGATTCAATGTATTTTAAATTTCCTTTCTTTCATTTTCTCTTGGTGTACTTCAAGATCTGTCCAGGGATTGTTGTACAACAGCTCCTATGGGAGAAACTAGTCTTTTTTTTTTAAGTCATCAGTTAATTATTTAATATTTTAACAGCAGAAAAAACCTTTATCTTTTAGAGAGAGAATTATGTCCTTTTTTGTGAAGCTTTTTTCTGTTAAGCCTCTGAAAATGAACAGACGATGGAAAACTTGAAACCAAAATCCTACCTATGAAATACGGAAAAGTTTTGCAGTGTATTTCTATGTTGAATTGTCTCTATTTTGTCCTCCATGATACACATCACGGTGTGATTTTGCTTGAGACAATTTGGTCAATTCAGAGTGACATCATCCCAGACCTTTAATTTCAATTCATCCCTTGGAGGACTCTGGGTGACCTCTCCTTTTATAAACCTGAACTTACCTGGAGTGAAGCTCTGACAAACTGTTCTTCTTCATCCAGCAAGGGGCCTTCAAAAGGGTCTATGGCTGCTCTCCGTAGTGGAAGAACTGACACCTTCATTACAAGGTGGCTGCAACCATTAGGTAACCTTGTCAGAAAAGCCAATTAATAAATGCTCTGATAATGGTGACAAATGTTAATGTTCCACTTTCTCTGATTGCTATGGAACACTGAATGGAGAGAAGTCTGAAAATTTTCTGTCTGAAATTTCACCCTGCCATGGAAGCCTTTTCCAGGACAAGAGAGAATTTTTTGCAATCCTGAAACTGTAAGTACAAAAAAAAAGGAGTGTAATATAAGCAGAGTATAAGGGAAATGTCTTGTGACAGACTAAAGGGGTTATTTGATTGCTGCTTGGAAAATCCCACATCGCTTTGAGTGTGTGTCTGAAGCATGACTTATGCTCCAAGTTTCTCAGTTTAGGAAGGTCTTGGTGTGCTCCCAGAAGAGGAAAAAACTGAGTGGTAATTTCCTCCCCAGACACTGGCTCAGGAAACAAGAGACATCATTCTCTCAAAATCTGTCTGTAAAGGCACTGGTCTGATTTAGGTGGTCTTGGTCTCACTTAAACTTTTTTGCTTAGTGCTTTCTACCAGCTTGATGTGCCTAAAGCCTGGACTCAGCCCATGGGAAGCTTAAACCCCAAACCCAAAGGTGGGGCTTGGGCATGAAACTCAAGGCTGGCAGACACCAGGCCTGTGCAAATATTGGTGGAGAAAGTAACTGGAGGTTCAGGCCCCAAATACCATGACCCACGTGGGACAGGCGTATAAGAACTGCTCTTCTAACTTGATGCAAAACTATCACAGAAGGAATTTCCCTGTGGATCCCAAAATCTGTGGCAATGATATGAAAAAATAAGACAGTCCTTTCCATACAGGTTCTGGGGATATGTGTATCATCATAAATGCATGGACAGAACATGAAATATCATCTCCAATTGTAAAATCTGATTGCAGTTACCTTCTCAGCTTGAAGGATGAAAAACATATAAATGTAGAGGTGACTGGGCCTCCAGCAGGTGAGGAGAGAAGGGGACAGGACCAGGCAGGTCACAGATGTTGAAGATCAGAAGCTTTCACTCACACAAGAAGTGGTTGTGAAATGTGCTGATTCAGAGGGAGAAGTTCACATATGCACATAGTGAGAAAATTAAAGACACAATTCCTCATGGATCCTTTAACACCACAAATGAAGATTTATTTTATTGCAGCCACTCTGTGTGAGCTAAATTGATTTTACTAGAAGGTCTTCAACAGACTTTCCACTCACTTTCCTCTATGCAATGAAGGACAGCGACATGAAAACCTTTGAAGGTAGATGCAGGAAAGAGATTCCCATCTGAGGTGAGAGTTTGGTTCAGAGTCATCTTTGAAATGAAAAAAGACTTTTAAAATCTTTTAGTCAGAGAAGGCGGGTTAGAGAAAGCAAATAAATATTGATGAAGAATGAAACTGAGCATATATATAACACCACCTTCATTAGGTTGCTCTCTCCTGAGCTTCTGGGATGTTTTATGCATTTTAAATTAACTAGTTTAGCAGAGGCCAGGTTAATTCCTACCACCTGGAAATGCACACATATGTATGTATCTATTTAATGTCTTTCTGGAAGCAGGAGGTATTCACCAAATGTATAATTTGCTCTGTAAATTTTCATTTTAAATTGAGAAATGTCTCATAAATAATGATTTGAAGCCTCAGTTGGCTCAGTTCATGAAGAACATGAGGCCAACAGGGATATAAAAAAAATAAGGAAAATAAACATACTCACATGCAGAGAGAAATGACCAAAACGAGGTCTATGGAGTGCATTAAGGCAACCTTATGGCAACCTTGTTATACCATTTATGTCCCACTTCTGCAGGGAAATGAATCCATTCAAAGCTTCCTGTTGAGTTCTCCGAGAATTTTTATGACAAATTTGTGTTGAAAGAAGTTCTAAACATTTTTTCCACAGATATGCTTTTATCCCAGCTTTGACACCGACTCCTTCTTTTGCCTCAGGCAAATTCCATCCATTGATTAAAACTTTAAGCTTTTCTAGAGTTGGTTTGCTGCCTTTGTGAAGGCTGTCATATTTATGGAATAAAGTGGTTGGGTTGTACTCAAACTGCATACAATGGAAAGTTATCCATGAGACTCCTTGTACCCACAACTGTCTTTGTTCCTTGATAAATGAGGGGTGCACCTGCTGTTCGTGTGTTAATCCCATGTTCAGTGCTCCAAGCTCAAATGCATCGATGCTCTCTGGGTCTCTCTGTTCCTTTGCAGGTTTCCTGGAGTTCTTGGCCTGGTTGTGGCTCAGGCTTTACCTCCTTTGGAGCCTGTACCAAAGTACCTTTTTTAGTTAAGCAGGTTGAGTGCATCCGTCTGAGGTCTGCACAACTGATAATACACATTTTCAGTCCGTTTTGATATTATCCAAGCCTAATTAAAAATCAGAGGATTTTCTGATCAGCTTTTCTGTAAGAAATAATTTGAGGTCTAGAAGCAAGCTGTGACATTGTTAGAAATCCTTGAATGCTTTACCAGTTTACTGCTGGCATTACCGTTGGCACATCACTCCCCACATTGTTGTGAGAGCAAACTGAAGTCAGTTCTGACAGGGCTCCGCTCGTTGCTTTCACCTTGAAGTGAAAGTCAAGTTGGAAAACTGCTGTAACCAGCTGTTTGTTGCAGCTTTTTCACAGTGCCTGGTTGCTTCCTGGATGTCCGTGACGCTAGAGTTGGCACATTGGCCTGATCCTGCCTCCTCAGCATCAGGTCTGGGGGAGAGCACAGCAAAATTTAACATGAAAGAGATAGCACCACTTATGTCCTTTGATATCTCAGGCTGCTGTTTGCCTTCATTCATCTGTTTTTCAGCCTTGGTGGTCTGTTTCTAATGGAGCAACCCCTAAAATTAAAGGGGACTGTTGTGCGCCCAGAGCTGCTGCCTGTTGCAGTGTTATCACAGCTGGCTCTTGGCACTGCTTTCAGATTTGTGTGGCTTTGTCAGTCTAAAACTCCCTCAGAGGAGGTTGTAGCCAGCTGGGGGTTGGCCTCTTCTCCCAGACAACCAGCAACAGGACAAGAGGAAATGTCCTCAGGCTGTGCCAGGGCGGGTTCAGGTTGGACATCAGGAAGAATTTCTTCACTGAGAAGGTCATCAAGCATTGGAATGAACTTCCCAGAGAAGTGGTGGGGTCCCCACAGAAAGACTGGACATGTCACTTAGTGCCATGGTTTGGGCTTGATGATCATGGAGATCTTTTCCATGTCTAATGGCTCTGGGATTCTATGATTCTAAGGTTCTATGAAAAGGCAGGCTACACAAACCTGTAATGCACACTGCTGTTGTTCTGACTTGTTTCCTTCTGTAGGCATTTAGGAAGTCCATGTGTTTTCCCTTAGAAAAGGAGCTGTTAGATACCAGAATGTGGGGATATCCTGCATTGTGAAATCACTCTCACTTCCCCTATATTATACACGAAAAGAAATTAACCTTTGGTATGAAATTATAACATTTAGTCACCACAATGAGTACAGAGATCCAGCAATGTTAGAGGTACAACCAGTTAAGAGATCCAGAAACGTTAGAGGTACAACCAGTTAAGGATGAGATTCCAGCTGAAAGCTTCATGTGTTTAAATCCCACTTTAATTCAGAAATGTTTCCTGACTTTCATGAATATCTGTGTTATTTATATGCTTTTGCTAAATACCGTTGATGAAAACGTTTCAATCTGTGCCCTGTTTGCAAACTGTTCCTTTCAAATCATCACTATTCATCATATGTGTAAGCTCACGTGGTCTGGTTCTTTGCAACCTGCTTGGATGCCTGAGATACATTCATAGGAAAATAATGAGCAGTATTTCTTCAGTGCAATCTGTTTAACATTCAGAAACGTTTTCAGATTGGGAAACAGTTCTCCAATTCACAACTAAACAGGAGAAGAGTGAGACCTGTTGAATAGAAGAGCTCTAAGTTAGAATCTAAATTAGATTCAATTATTCTGAAATACATCCATGAGTATTTTACTTACTCAAAAGTACGCAGTAAAACATTTAAAAAGGTAGGCCTGACCCAAGATAGAAATAACTTCAGTGTTCAGTATGAATAATGGTGGAGACTTGATGTGGCTGGATTTCTCTCTGCATTCATATTACGCCCTTGGACAATGCCATCATTTTTCACTATTGCAATTCCTGACATCACAGAGATGCATAATCTTGACAAGTCAATGTGTTGGAAGACCCAAGGTCCAACAGCAACAAATTGTCGCCGTCGGTGTTCTGAGCGACACTTCCCCGGAGCGGATCCTCTCGGCGGAGCGTGGTTCTTGTGACCCGGTGCCGCTGGTCTTCTTCGCGGTCTGCCGGGTCCCGGGTTTCGGCATCATTTGTCGCAGGCGCGATCTCGTGGCGGCGACAAGGCTCCGCTGGCGGAGGGATCTCTTTCTCTCCCANGGGGCGGTACACAAATGGTGGGGTGAGGTATAAGGACCAATGGGGAAAGGGACAGGGGATCCGAAGATCCACAGGGATTGGGAGCAGGGAGGGTGCTTCGACGGGGGAACCGCCTCTACACTCTTGAGGAGGGGGAAGTGTTGGCATGCCGACCAAAAAGCAGGCCCGCCACACCAAATTGCGAGTTTATTTCCTGAGTCACGTTAGGTTTAACATAAAGTAAAGATTAGACTGACCACACCCAAATTTTCCCCAACTACCCTTTCACAGAATACCAGAACTGGAACCAGGTTCCTCAATTCCCAACACCATGCTCTGAACTTGTTTTAAAAGGTACCTTCTCAAAGTTATTAATTCCAATCAAACAATCTAAAATATGGGGGGTTTAGTGTTTGGAGTTATAAATTTTTTAAGACTTATAATGATGTAATTGAATTTTGTTAATTTTCATTATCCTTCATTAATTTAATTTCATTCATAAATTGCACAAATATTTTTGACATAATAATTTTGTAATGGCAATAATGTGAAACATCGAACATATATTTGTTTGAAGAAATTGAAATTTACTCAATTATCAAAAGAACTGCATTTATGCAGTGCTTTTGCAATTTTTTTTACCAAAAGCAGTTTGTGTAGAAATTCTATAACAAAAAAAAGGGAAAAGGATTTCAGAAGGGAAGAATTATGTTTTGACAGTTGCTTGAAAAGAAGAAAGAGATTATAGTGCCAGAAAATGAGAGTTGTGAAGTGCTGAGCTTTCAAAAATGTTGTGGAGATTGTATTGAAGAGGACGATACAGAGCACAGAAGACACAGAGCCGAAGAGTGGAAGCTGGACAGAAAGAATGCTTTGGTATGGTAATCTGTTGAAATGCTCAAGAAGTGAATCAGAGCTCTATTTTAATAGAATATGAATGATTTATACATATCTCCCAACCTACTCTCAAAAAACATAAACAAAAAAATCCAAAATGCTCTTAACCTTTTGACACGATCAACTGCACATCACATCTCTGCTGTGAAACTTTAATGTTTTTTCAGGCTTACCTCCATCTGCAAAATGATTATGGCAAGTACCTGAACCTCTTTAGCAAGTCTTACAACAGCTCTTTTTATTTGTTCCGCTCTGTGGTTTCTGCAAGTAAAGTACACAGTCAGCACCGTTTAAGGGGGCCGTTTGAAGTCAGATGCCTTGCACTTTTTTTGGTGGCAATAACTATATATACTCTAGTAAATAGAAGGTATAAAAGTACAAGTGTAAGTGGAAAACCTTGCTCTATTCAGGCTTTTGAGAAGCATTTAGGTATTTAGTCAGGAAGGAATAGTGTGGAAATCTTGCATATTCTTTCACTCTTCATTTCCTCGGTACCTAAAAATATTCCTTAGCTTCACCATTAAGCCAGGAACGATGAGGGCAAGGTAAGCCAGAATGAAAGCAGAGGTTGCTCTTCTTTTCAGAATGAAAATATCCAAATAAATCAGTATGTACTGACATACAGAACCAACGATCTGGGTTGTGTTCAAGGAAGCTGTGAGCTGGGGGTGGTTTCTTGGAAGTAGAAGAGGATTTCTGTAACTTTGGGGAAGCACTATTTTGGGAAGTGGCTCTTTCAGCTGCCAGGAGCACAGAATTTCAAGACTCTCGTTGCTCCAATAAACCTCAGTATCCAACAATTAGCAAATTCTTGTTAGGAGCTTTTTTCTCTGAATATACTCTGCATGTTTGTGTCTTCTGTTTTATTCATGTACAAATGAAGACTACAAAGATTATTTTTTTTCTATTCCTTTTCAGTGAAACAAGTTAATCAAAACCAGTTTTAAAATTTATTTTTTCCCCTTCACTGTTCCCTCTCAGCTTCAGTTGATTGGTTTCCAAGCCTGCTTTCTCATGTCCTGTAAATAAAACAAAGGGATAAGAGTTGGAATATTTCTGATGCACTTACATAAGATGCACAGGGAACAAATTCCAAAGGAGACAATCACAGATGTCCTCAGTATGGAAGACTACATTTGGCTTAAGTTCCAGAATTAATGACTGTGCAGTTAGTTATTGTTAAAATTGGATTTACTGCCAAGTTTGTTAAAAAGCAGCAGTAATTAATATTGAAAATATTTTCTTCCTATATAAGCTAATGCGGTCATATCTTGGGAGTCAGCTTGCATCATGATTTGATTGCTACAGCCCAGATTTTATTGGCATCTTTGGTTATTCTTTTCAAATAATTGTCTTGTGTTTTCATTTGATCAGTTAAATTTTTAGTTACTGAAAAAAGTTATTCTGATGCCAAGTAGAAGTAGCTCATGTATAACAGAAACTGATAATTTAGTGGAATGACTGTTCTGGATGATGAGCAGAGCCTGGAGAGAAAAGTTAAGGACCACGACAGTCAAAGCTGCTCTTTGGAGTACAAATGAGGCTCCTTCACCACAGCATAATGAAAGAAATGGGCCTCAAAGTTACTGAAAGAAACCTTTCCGATTAAGAGAGGAATTCATTACACTTGAATCAGATGCTAACAAAGGAAAAAATGTCTCCTTTTCAAACTAGTTTCTTGGGAAATTATAGCAATTATAGAACCAGAGAATCATAGAATATTCTGAGTTGGAAAGCACCCACAAGGATCATCCAAGTCCAACTTCTGGCCCTGCACAGGACAGTCCCCAAGAGTCACACCATGTGCCTGAGAGCATTGTCCAAACACTTCTTGAGCTCTGTCATTCTTGGTGCTGTGACCACTTCCCTGGGAAACTGTTCCAGTGCTCAGCCACTCTCTGGGTAAAGGAACTTTCCCTAATATCCAACCTAAACCTTCATTACCAGGACTGGACTCCTCGGATTCCTATCCATGGTCACCAGAGAGGAGAGATTGGTGCTGGCCCTCCTCTTCTCCTTGTTAGAGAGCTCTTGACTGCTATGAGGATTCCCCTCAGTCTCCTCTTCTCCAGGCTGAGCAGAGCAGCTGACATCAGCCACTCCTCATGCGGCTTCCCCTCAAGGCCCTTCACCTTATTTGTAGCCCATCTTTGGATGCTAAAGGAGATAAATGTGGTCTGCAAGGCTGTTAACAAACTCTCATGTTGGGATATGCAGAGAAAGCCACAGCAGCCTTTGTTAGCCAGAGGAGGACTCAACTCAATCTCGGTCAAGACTATAATGATGGCAGGAAATGTCGACCCCCTTCTCCTTTGTCTGCTCTCATGAGGAAGATAAAACACCTTGCTTAAAAGACACCCTTGCTACATCCTGAGCAGGAGTACATGGGATCATCAGCTTTAAACTGACAGATTTTCTAGCTGGGTTTCAGTGGCTTGTTGGTTTTTGTTGTTTTGTTCGTTTTTTTTCATTGCTGCTGTTGTTGCAAAATTGGGTGATTTTATGACTCTCTGAGGTAAGGGTAAGACTCAAGTCCCAAGTCCATCACTCAGAGACTCTGTGGTCTAGTAACTCCCAAGAGTCAGCCAAAACTCTTTATTGAACCTCATCTCCTGATTTGAATCGTATAGATGTATTTCTCTTCCTGCTAAAACTTTGATGAACTTCCCCTCAACAGCTGCATGGAAGAAATATTTGATGGAAGGCTCGATTTCAAACTGATGCAATAGACTCCAAACTATCTTTCCAGAACCAAGGTCTTGCTAATTGCTCTATAGCTTCTTCTTGTCTGCTAATAAAACATTTAAACAGGTTTCAAATTGCTTCTCTTGAAAGCTGGATATTAATTAAGTTTGTTCCTATGAAAGCACCTTAAGCATCTTTGCCCACTCACTTTCTTATTTGTTTATGCACTTGCACTATAAAGATAATTCATTAAAAGAAAAATGGAAATCATGTTCAGGTGCAGAATAAAGTCTCCTCAGTTACTGAGCTTGAAATGCTGCCATAAAAAGCAATGCTTTCTGATGAAACACATTTTGTAATGTTTAATGAAAGGTAAAATGAAGACTTAAAAAATGATAGATCATAAAAAATCCCATACTTAATGCAGCACAAGGGAGAGAGATTCATTGTTCTGGTGCACGCACATTTAGGAAGGGTTTTCTGTGGCATATCTTCTTTAACTCAATCAACTTTGCACAATCTGTTTTAGGTGAAGAGTAGCAGTGATTTTATTTTTTTTTTTATTCTTCATATTACCACTCAATTATCTTCCTTTTGTAATTTTTATGTACATATATACATGATGTGTGTGATATGTATATATGTATTTGTCATATTCAAGTAGACAGCTGGACTGAGCCTTCTCTGTTCCAGTATCGTCTAAATTTCTACAAATGTGGTTTATTCCTTGTATTTTTGTTTTTCTTTTGATTCTTTGTTTATTTAGCTAATGATTATGCTTTTGTTTGACATCCTCTGAATAGGGCATCTCACAGATCCCATGGTCGTGATAGGTAGAAGATGCTTGAAGACATTCAAAGCTTGACCTGACATGAACAACCTGGTCTAGTTTAACCATCTTTGAGTAGGAGGTTGGATTAGGGACCTCCAGAGGTCCTTTCCAAACCAAATTACCCTGTGATTCTGTGATACTTTGTTTTCTGTAGGCCAGCTGGGACAATGCTGGTATAAAGTTGTTAACAAAACTAGATTACCTGTATGATTTAGCTTGGAAGGGAAGAACTCAGCAGCCTTTGCCCCAAATGCAAAGGAAGGCAAATCAACTCTTCCGTAGAAAAGACATGAATGGATTGTCTCAATCCTTATAATTTAAAATTAATAAGAGAATGATGAGCTTTAAATTGTTCAAGAGATATTAAAAATGAGTGGACTTCAGAGAAAACTGACTTATGATAAAAGGAGGCAATAATAAGATTATGAATAGTGAAGTAGTTCTTTTTGCTCAGAAAGCCTTTTGGTGAAACTGAGTGAAGTGTGAGGGCGAGATTTTGGGTCTAGGTTAGCAGACTTATTATTTGGCTGCAAAAGAGAAACATCCAATCTTGTTTTGGATGACTAGTGACAAATTTATTCATTCTCTCATTCCAATCACCAGCACAGAAAAACATTTTGACAAAAACATCTACTCAACTAAATGAATTGAGTTGTGTCACACACTGGAAAGGTTGGAGTTCCTATGTCATATATATGAACTTTTTTCTCTAGTATAGCATGTAAAAACTCCAGGTACCTTTTCTAAGTGGCTATAGGCTCCACATTAAAATCCGTCTCCTAAAAATTCAGTGCATAATTAATTTAGAATACTGCAAAAACATTTCTATGAATTTATCTATTAAGTAAACATGGTCTGGTAGTCTCAAAGGCCAGATTCTTTCCAGAAGAGAACCTCTTCAGCCCTCAGGGAGACATTTGAGAAGTCTGGACACAAAACAATAAGGGGAAGTGAAGATTTTTAAAGGAACTAATAGGTCTAGGAAATTAATGCAATGGAATTTGAGAACTTCATAATTTATAATTAAAAGTTATAGCTTAAACTTTATAATTAAAAGAGAATCATCAGATTAAGAAGATTATTTCTGTAGCTATTCAAAGCTAATTCTTGCAGTTCATTGCATCTGTTGTTTTCACCAAAGACAAAAAAAATAAGATCATATCAGCAGAAGTAAGTGATGACAAAAGAAAGGAGGTTCATTATCAAGGTAGAGGAGTATTGGATTAAAATACAAAAAGATTTTCTTCTCATGAAGACTAGAAAAACTGACATAGGATGCAATTTGGAGGAAGGTTTAGAAGTTTTAAACGTCTGTTGTAAAACCAAGTCTTCTCAGCAGAAAACAAAAGAGAGGGAAGATGCACATCTTTAGTTGGTTTACAATGGCTGTGACCCACCAGAGCCAGGCTGCCAGGAGAAAACATACTGGGGTGTTTTAGGTGGGATTTCTCCACATCCAGAGGGAAATTTTAGTGCCATTGTAACTGACCTGGAATACAATTTATATCTCTCACAAGCATTATTCAAGAGGGCTATTAAATGTAGAATATGGTTACTAGAATGGAAGAATAGAGATACTATGATAAAAAAAA